>JAGDQP010000822.1:130439-141260 GCA_022664845.1 Lepisma saccharinum
TGTTCCAACTTTTCGTCGGTGCGCTTATTCATATCAGCAATTTGTTCGAACTTTTCTAGCATTTGCTTCAACAGATCTGACGTGGATGATGACACTTCAGAACGTGTTTCCTTCGCGCGGGCTACATTTTCTTTGTACTTTCACTTCGAACATTCCCACAGCTGGTCACTGTCCTCCATCTCTTCTTCGAGCTGGCTCTGTGACATCCATGCCTCGTAAGAGACATTGACACAACCAATATGACTCCATTCGTCACACGTCCTGCACTGGATGATTGGCTGGTCCTTTTCGGGATCGGTACAACAGTATGTCTTCTCCGCCTCGACACATTCCTCTACTTCTGGAGTGTTCTTCTCTACCGACATCCTCGTTTTCTTCCCTTTTCCTCGCGGCATGATATATCTCAACAACTCACTATGAGGTCAGCACTGCTCACTCTAATTTCCTGCTGAACTTAACTGAAAACGCAATAACTGGGGTAAATCACAGTTAATAACTCACTACGCACTAACAAAGGCACGGTAATTACATCCTTCCCGGGTTTCGGCACCATTTATGTAACAGTCTGTGGGTCCATCTACTGTCCCTGGCACCATTTATATAACAATCTAACCATTTACTGTTTCGGGCACAGAACACGAAGTATGGACAATTCGTGTTAATTAAAATGACAAGGTCCTGGCTCAGTCTGTACCGTCCTGTATAATGCTAAATGATGAGTTATTCACCTGCTTTTAGTATACCGGCCACCATCGAGAACATATCCACGATCATTTCCCGCTCTAACAGGTTTTAACTATAGTGGGAACCTCCAACGAAAGGGATCATCACCAACTAAGCAAACGCTGAATGAACTTGGAAATAACCAAAGATAGGTCTCAGTTCATAGAGCAATTACAACTGAATAGGAATATCCCCATAAGGGTATTCGACTACCTCAGGAATTGCTAAGCTATCCTCAAAAGCAAAGAATATTAATAAAAGCTACCTTTCAATATAAAAAGGTATGTTTATTAGATCGTCAGATCATTTTCTGATTTGAGTTACACAGCCATTTGGGTCATTACAAAAGGTAGTACAAAGTTCTACATGCGCACAGTTTTAACTATATACAATATCGTTTACCACTTCCTATATTTCTTTCTTTTATATATACTTTCACTCAAATAATTGTAATACATTAAATATAACTAACGCAAATGTGTTCTCACTTCCATAAACATTTTTAATCTACAGAGTAAAAATACAAACATGTGCGCCTCCCATATTTCACTTTGTTAATATGAACGTGAACACCGGCGGAATAAGCAGCTGGTCACACATTCTTCAAGGCATGTTTAGCCCTCTCCATTCAGAGCTGAAAACGGGTCACTTTTAGTAAGCTGATAACCCGGTGTGATCAGAATATAGATGATCCGGTCTAAAAATTGAATTGAAAAACATATATTTGCCTGGGTGTAACTAAGGAAACCTCTTGGAAAAATCTGTCTCTCTGTCTGTCTGTGTACCTGTCTATCTATCACTCTGTCTGTCTGTCTATTTTAACAAACGTCTGTGTTACTATGTGTATATATGTATCTATCTATCTGTTTTTCTGATATATTGTCTGTCTGCCTGTGTATCTGTATCTTTCTATCACTCTTTCTGTTTGTCTCTACTTTAACAAACGTCTGTGTTACTTTGTCTCTGTGTATATATGTGTCTTTCTATGTTTTTCTGATCTCTATCTGTCTGTCTGTGTATCTGTCTATCTTTCTATCAGTGTCTCTGTCTGTCTCTATTTTAACAAACGTGTGACTCTGTGTATATACGTGTGTTTCTATGTGTTTTTGATCTATCTGTCAGTCTACCTGTCTATCTATCTATCTTTCTATCAGTCGCTCTGTCTGTCTGTTTCCATTTCAACAAATATCTGTGTTACTATGTCCGACCTCCTGAATAGTAAGATAACGCTCTAACACTAAGCTACAGCGGCTCAGTTATATAGGATAGTGATCATAAGCTTACTTCATATATTACTATGGGTAGCATCTGGCGAAATCAAATGTGTATAATATCGTTTGCCTTCTCCCCTCTGACGGGTTCAGGCATGTTTAAGGTACTGGGATAGGATGTAGTCATCAATAAATAAAGGGTATATTTCAGAAGTTTGCTTTCATTAGAAAGATGTTATACAAGTAAGATTAGCGCCATGCTACTCACCGGACTGTATGATAGGACTTTGGTAGTTGTGCGACTTAACAGTCAGTTCCAATAATTGCTGTAGAAGAATGTAGGTACTATATCTGTGACTATTCTTCTCTCTGATTCTTATAAGTTCTCTTCTATATATTGGATTCTCTTTTCCCCTTCTAGGGAGCTGATGAGCTTAAATGACTGTATGGGTCAGCATATTTCCAGGGAAGTTGTTGGCCCATACAGTCCAATACTCCTGTTTTCCACTCATACAGCCCGGAAAGGTTTCTGCGCTATTAACATAAATATTAACTGACGCTACAATATTTCCATACATAACAAGTTACGTATATTTGTTTTGTACCAACTTATTGATGAGTAAGTGTTTTCTTTAAGTGTCTTACAAGAATTCGTTGCCTGTAGCAACTTTATAATATACGTTCCCTCAATTTTAATTTTGTTGATTTTTTATGCGTCTCTCTATAATTTCGAGACATAGTCCTGGGATCGATAGGTATCCCTTACAATATAAATCTAGTTATTTGAACATATTTACATTTAGAATCATTATCATTAGTAATACGCCGAAAGCAAAAGATTTTTTAAGGTACGTTTTGCCCTCTCCATTCCGAGCAGAAAATGGGTCGCTTTTGGTAAGCTCAGCAGATCACAACATAGGTGATTCGGTCTGAAAGTTGAACGGAATAACACATATTTGCCTGGTGTGACTGAGGATTAAATGTGGACTATAATACATTAGGTAACTTTCGCTCGGGCTGAAAATAGGATAATGAGCAAGACCTTCTCATGTCTGCCGCTCTGAATTTGAATAATATTTATGGTCTTTAGGCATCTGAGGCTCAGGCCGGGATACGGAAGGGGAAAGGATGCAGAAATGTGTCGACCAGGGACCATCCCGTCATTTTCCTGGTGTGACTGAGAAAAAACCCTGCAAAAAGCTCAGTCAGAAGAGCCGACCGCGATGATTGAACCCAGGACTCCCCGAATGCTATGCCAACGCTCTACCAGTGAGCTACGGCAGATCGGACTAGCGCTCTGAGGTGCACTCTAGTATAATATAAATCTAGTTATTTGATCATATTTATATTTAGAATTATCATCATTAGTCTTCCGCCGAAAGCAAAAGACACTTCAAGGTACGTTTGGCCCTATCCATTCAGAGCTGAAAATGGGTCACTTTTGGTAACCTGATAACTCGCTCTGATCTGGACATAAGTGATTCGATCTCAAAGTTGAACTGAATAACACATATTTGCCTGGTGTGACTAAGGAAAGAAAACCCATGGAAAAAACCTGAGTGAAAATTTCAGAGCTGAAAACATGCATTCAAGCTAGATTGAGGGGTGAGATTCTGAATTATTATTTTTAAACTATTGGTCCCGTTTGCAATACCGTGTTCAACTAAGAGTTTAATATAGATTTTTTTCTTTGTACCCAAGTTCCCGTGGATCAGTGATCGAGGTCGCGGACTTCCGGATCAGCATCAAAGGCACACGCGGGTTCTAGTCCTTCTGCTGGTCATTCCTGATCAAGCTAGATTAAATGGTGATATTCTGAATTATTATTTCTAAACTATTGGTCTCGTTTGCAATACCATGTTCAGCTAAGAGTTTAATATAGAATTCTTTATTTGTACACAAGTTCCCATGGTCTAATGATCAAGATCACGGACTTCGGATGAGCACCAAACGCCCACGTGGTTTCGAGTTCTTCTGCTGGTCATTCATGACATGGTTTTCCCCAGTTTCTTCTAACGAATGCCTACTTCGTACCTTTAATAAGATACTTCATGTTTTTTCATCTCTATCTCGGAAAGAGTGATTGACGAGGGGACATCACCCCTGAGAGTTGTAATGGGTTAAGTCATTTTATGTACACATACTGAAGGAATGCTGTTCCTGTCGCTTGTTCCTGTTCTGTTCGCGCTTATTACGGCGACGCTTTCTATGGACATATTTGGTTAATTGTTAAAGCAGACGTTTTAGAGTTTGGAACTTTACGTCAAAATTGATTAGAAGATATTGGAGCTTGTTGGTTGTCAGAGAGTTGTCGGTTTGATGCAGGGGGAGCCCTTACGAGCGCTGCGCGGAGAGAAGTGTCTATTGGTTGAGACGCGAGTTACGTCACGGCTCGGACTCCAGCAGATCTCAGAAGAATGATAAAATGAATTGTGTGTAATATATAAGCTGTATACTGTGTAAAAGCTTGATTTTAAACAAATAATTATTAAGTATTTACAATGTTAAACCGGTCCGTGTACCTTAAAGTTCTTAATAAAAACTGATAGAAATGGTCTATGTACTATATAGGCAAATTTAACATAAACTAAAATAATCTTAACTTGTCACTGAATAGCATTTGAGTACCTTGATTCAATGAATTGATTCTATAAGACCTATTGCCGAAATTTATCTGACTTGCTACAAATTGCACTAGTATTTTTCGCAATTTTCATGCAATATATATATTGCTGAAAGTATGTTATTACTATTTTATTATTATATAAAAATTGTTGCTTCGAGATTGCTGTTGTAAATAAATGCCTCTCAGACAATGAAAACGGGATCCATAGAACGGAACCAATCGACAGTTGTATGCAGGAGAAAGAACGACAAAAGCTGTTGGAGAAAAAAAATTGAGTTGCTAAAATTGTGAATTTGCGACAGCCTGAAAAATTGTATTTGATATTCTCAGAAACAAGTGATGAATAACGGAACCTTTTGTGAAAGATAGAGCAAATAAATTTCATTACAGGTCACAGGTGTGGACAATAAATTAATTTTTAAAAATAGTTCCTAATCCTACTAAAATTATATCTCTGGGTGAGTGGAAACACTCACTGCTTTGCACTCAAAGGTTCTGAACCGAGCGATCGTGTCTCAGCGGTTGAGCATTCAGGAGCTCCTGGGATCGATCACAGCGGCCGACTATCCTGACAGGTTTTCCCAGCTTTTTTCTGTCACCGGGCAAGTGCCGGATAGGACCTACTAAATGAGCCCTGGCTGTCTGCCATCCAACATCCTCTCCCCACCAAATCCCGGCCTGAGTCTAAGATACCTAAAGACTATGAAATAAATTAAAACGGTTCCGGGTCCGATTCCTGGTGGAGAGATAAGTGGTTCGGACCCACGTTAAATTAAAGGTCTCCTCCTTAGGATGTCATTTTCATCCGGTGGAAGTCAGTGGTAAACCACCATCCGTTCACCCTGCCCAGGGTCCTTTGGGTCAGGACCAGACCACCCTTCGGGCGAAACACTCATCATCAGCATCATCCTGAACAAACATTTTCGTGTAAAACTTTATCGCCAATATTACCCGTGGAACCTGGTACCCTGTTCCAGAAATTTCTGGGTATTGGTATTCCTAGTTTTCACCGCCTAAGTGAAGTCAAAATTAGTTATTTTGTGTAGCCACAAATGCTAATTCATGCTGAAGCGCAAACATTTGGTGGTGTCGGCTACGTAGTATACCATTAAAAAGTGTGTTTTTATTTATAATAGAAGGTGCGAGCATATTTCAAAGGAATCGGGTCACAAATATTCTCCCGCTTCAGCATAAAATAAAAAATATATAGAATTTACGACTTACATTGCCAAAAGAGCTTTAATATTATAGCTAATAAGGCACAAGATGACGGTTTTCCTTGGAAAGTGGTGCTGGGAGAATTACATACCCGATATTTTAATTCCACTACCTTGTTTCTAATTCATACATCATATGACCAGAAAATTTGGCAAGTCAGATTCGAACTGTGTGAGCTTGTTGGACAATACCAAACAGATGGAGAGAGATTCTAACACCGTTTTTAAAAATATTATTACATGTTGAGGGCGTGAACTACGAAAACGACTCTGGTCATAAATGTACCGCTCCTACATTTGCGTGGTGGAACAGGAAAAAGAAGGAAAACCTTACTCAGAATAACCGGTCCAGGATTCGATCCCAGAACCTCGAAATTGCGCAGCAGACACGCTTCCACGCCGTCAGATTTCATTAATTAACACACAGATTATAATAAAATTCATACATTTTTTTAATAACAAATTTGAACTTACAAACCACGTAAACCAACTAAGAAATTTTGGTGGACGTATACATAGCTGGATGCAGTTTCGCTTTTATCAGTTCGGCGTAAAGTTAAAACTGGGAGGGTGTAAGTGGAGTTTTGCACAGTTTCTATCGGATTTTGACCGTAAAAATTTTTAAGTTAGGGGTACTCTCGAGAATTTGGGGGCTGACACCCAACCACAGGGGAAGTCTGGCGGAATCACTGCCAGTTGGGTATATTCGCGGATGAAATGGATTTTGCTCGTAACTTTTTTCTTAGAGTTAATAGCGTATGGAAAAGTCTCTTTCGTAGACTTCTGTCAGGAAGTGTGCCGAACAAATTTTAGCGTTATTTGGATTGAATTTATTCTTTCTTTTACATCGCAAAATCAACTCCTTGCTCACGTATTTATCTTTAGGAAAGGCATGATAACATCTCTATTGTTACGTCCTGTATTTTTACAATCTACGGTCGCATTGTTGTTGTGATTATTCATCATCTAAACACGCACAATACAATACAATATACACAAAACGAATCTATTCCAAATGACTGAAAAGAGCGCTATGAAAACAGAACCTGCATAATACCCCACACGTGCTAAGCGGACAGCATACAGTTGTCCAAACCGTGATGTCATCTTAAGCGAGCGCGCGTAACGTTAAAGGCCTTCCTAATAATACTTTAGCTGCATTGGGTTTGAAGATTCGTCGTCGGAGAAATTCATGACCTGATCTGTGTTTAATTCACTGTATGTGAGCTTTCTTATTAGGTGGTGAACTGCCAGAATGGCGTTGATATGGTGATGGTGATCTAGAGTTAGTTGGTGATGCTTGTGGACTTCGTCGAAGTTTGGTTTTTAGATCCTACAGATACTGGTTTGGATTCAACTGAGGATGATGTTTGGCGTTGAACTACAGGTAGACGTTGATTCTTTCCTGTCAGTTTTGGCATGAGGAAGGATAGACGATGCCCAACAAAAACAATGAGAATATCAATAGAGACAAGTGCGCCACTGTAAACTGTGATGATGATGTGAGAATGATCAGTCACTGTGCAATGACTATTTCAGACTGACTCGCACCCTGCGACACAGAATTGCCGTCAATCCTAATGTGATTGTATATGAACTTGTCTCACTTCTGCGTTTTGCAACTCAAGATCATCGTTAGCACATTAACTAGTAACAGTTAGGCTAGGTTTGAATCGTGAATATTCATAGTCCCTTCTGGTTGATATCATATAATTCTCTGCTTAACTCACAGTGACGCGAGACATTTTAAATTTTGCTTCTTCCTTCGTCCCTGATATCCTTCCATTGTCTTTCTTACACACTTTCTTACTTTTTTTATACCCATACTTATCCTTGTTGAGAATCTCCAATAGTTTTGGATGAGTAAACGAAACTTACAATAACTTCCGTTAGCTGTTTGCCATCTACATCTGTTGCACTTCGAGTGAACTAACAATGATATGTGCTGAGTAATTTCAATATGGTTGTGCTTAGTGCCACACCCCATCATGAGAGGAAAGAAAAAGAAATTATCACACTTTGATCGTACTCATACAACGTCATTACATTCGTAGCCAATAAGAATTCATCTGAACGTCATCACCTGTTAGCCAATACCAAGTGTTGTATTGAAATTTGTTTATTCTAGGAAAATGGTAGCTGTTGGGGTTTTGAGTTGAGCGGCGATTTAATTATTTTTCTGCGGATTCATTTGGAACCGTTTTCTCGACAAAGGTACAGGTGAGTTAACGACCTGAAGCACGGGTTCTTTACAAAAGGTAACATGAGAAGTTGCACAATAGTCTTGTTTTTGCTTGTTAGTACCTTTGTTGACAAGGGTGTAGAAAACTGGTGCACTCTGGAAGTTAAGAAATGTTATTTTTCTGGTGCTGTTATAGTTCTTACAGGAGAAATGGCTTCGTGGGTAAATAAAGGAAGGTGTCTTATGTAAAATTTGCGCTGCGCTACTTGTCTAAAGTGCCTAATTACTGTAAATAACGAAGGTTTCTTACCCGCTTAAAAGGGCAAGGTTCGGCCATTGCAAGGAAAAGACGATATGGAAACCGCAGTGCCATGAATACGACTCCCTTGCGCTTGCAAATTAGCGGGAAACAGTGGTAACCTCTTGCAGTCGCGTGTGCAATAAAAAAAACCGCACCTGACCGTAACTAACCTCCGAGTGCCCTTGGTCACTACTTTTATTAAATTTCCTAATGCGTGTAAATAAAAAGATTTCTTACCCGCTTCAGAGTGCAGTGTTCGGCCATTGAAACAGTGGTAACCTCCTGGAGTCGCGTGTGCAATAAAAAAAAACACCGAACCTGACCTTACCTAACCTCCGAATTTCCTTGATCACTACTTTTATTAAGGTAAGTGCAGATGTTTTAAGTGTCTATCAGTATGTCCAAAGCATTGTAAGTGTAAATGAGGGAAAATCCTGAAAACATGCGAAAACGTGCGTATATGGCCCGAAGTGCATATAGTGTAAAAGTACCGGAATGGGATGTTCAAGCTGCGATGCGCGCAGAAATTTAGCTTTCGGAAATGAAATAGAAAGAAACAGTGAAAATCCGAACGAAAAATATCAAGTGGTTGTCTGGCGATGTAAAACTATAACTGCACGTATAATCTAACCAGTGTAAGGTCAGTAATATGTGCCGTGGACGAGTTATGTACTCCCCTTTATGACCTTTGTTTTCTAATTCCTTTCCGAGCCGTGCGAGGTGGGACATTGGAATTAAGACATCGGTGGAATGAAGAAAGGGCATTACTATAGTAGTGACGTACCAGTTTTAAAATCACTTAAAACACACACAGTACGTGTTCATGGAAGGCGAGCGGTTTACGGAATTGTTTTCTTGCACTTGTTTTTAGATTATCTTAAATTAGTGACCATACAAACGTGGAGGTTAGGTGCGGTCATATATCATTACAAAATATTTTTTATATGTTCACATTTATTATTAATAATTCCTTTTTCGTAAATTATCTTAAATTACTGAACATATGAACGTGGAGGCTAGGTAAAGTTAGGTGCGGTCATGTATCTTTACAAAATATATTTTGACACATATTCACACTTACCTTCAGCACACAGGCGTGTTAACTCTCCCAATTTCCATTAGAAAGTCGTGTACAATTGTTTCGGGGCCCTTTCCTTTCATAAATACTATGCTAAATAATCTTCAAAATGCACTTTCCCTCGTCATTTCCATACGATTCAATAACAATAACGCAAGAAATGTCATAATCATCACAAAGACACGCCATTTCAACACTGCCTTACCGCCTTCCACATGCCAACAACTGTAACTATGCAAAGTAGTTCCTTCCGCCCAACATGTAGTGCGTCCTAAAACATCTTAAAAACACACTACAACAATATTATTATTAACTAATAATGTTACCCATATTACTATTTTCCTCCCAATTACTCACAACCATCAGACAATTATCTCAGATGTACTTGCCCTATCTTTTTTTAAATGATTTCTTATTCGGTATACTATCTACTGCAAGCATTGTTCAATACATATCGCTGGAAATTATAGGTAGCCTGTGTATTGCTATTGGCAGAAAACGGTGACAATATACTTCTCTTATAAAGCCATCATATGTGTAGAGTACAGAATCTGATACGAAATCGAGAGGTGATGTGAGGCTAACGGACAATGTAGTGTGCACTCGTTCTTTCATTACCCCCTGATGATTTATTAGCTACTAGTGTTATATTGTGGTGAATGTACTTAGTGTCAGCTTAATTATTTCAGATGTAATTGTCCCAACTTTGCGAATGCCAAAGTGGTGCCTTCAAACTAGGTCCTGGCCCACTATTTCCGATATCCTCTTCCCTATCCCAGTCTGAGTCAAAGTGTCCTAAGGCTATAACATTTTTTTAAAGTATGTACTTCATCCCTGAAGCCTGAACAATGTATTTCCGATTCTGATAGGAATGGTGTTTTCACACAAAGAACTATTCTACCACAAGGTAGATTTACAGTAATTTATTTACCTGTCATATTTAGTTTCGCGAGAATAATTTAAAAAGATTTTGTACTTACCTCAACTACCCCAATATCAGAAATCTTTGTGCTAAAACAAAATAGTGAATCAAAATTGGACGGAGGAAGGTAAAAGAGTCTGGAGACTGGCATAACAATGTTTTTAATTGTTATTTCTCCTAGTTTTCAATGGAAGTAAATGTTAATTACAGTAAGAAATACACTAATCTATGATTTGGGGAATACTCCCGGCCATTGTATGGGGGTTGGCAAACCTAATAGCAATATAGGCAATTCCGTGTGACCATTTCCTTAGTCTTTTCTATAATAATGCCTTATCGGAGAACGTAGTCTATATTTCAAGAGTAGCAATGAACTCATATATCAAGACTTTTCGCCTGATGTGTCGATCGATGATCACAGGAAGAGGGGACATGTTATCGTGGCTGTTAGAATAAAGAATACGAAGTAGCCGCCTGTCACTTCGGGCAGTTGTGGTACGACTTTTTGTAATTGAGTGACAGGACAGATTGGGATTTGCGTGTTCATTGGATGAGTTGTTG
>JAGDQP010000823.1:0-28724 GCA_022664845.1 Lepisma saccharinum
AAAAAAAAAAAAAAAACATTAAAAAATAATTGAACGGGACTAATATATTTCTGCCAAATGGAGAAAACAATACGGTACAAAACATCAAGATATGATTCTTTTCGTTCTCTTCGTATATTTATTTATGGACCATAGGCAGCTATGATATAAGCCCGTCATATGTCAGAGGAATGGCGTCCTTCGGGAAGAACACAGCAAGAAATAGCGATGTTGATTCAACACTTTTTCTGTGTCCCAGGGCGACCACCACTTTTCTGTGTTAAATCAACACAAAAAGCGGCGTTCATTTCGGTTATTTAACACAATAGATCTGTTGTCAATGCTTCAACACAATGGAGGGTGTCATACTAGCACTATCACAAGGGCATTGATTTAACACAGAGAAATGGCGGCCACCCGAATGTGTTGTATTAGCAGAGCTATTTTTTGCTGTGCAATTTTCCGAGTACAGGGAGGGTTAAGTTAGCGGCCATGCCTTTTTGTCTAGATATTATATCAAGACTCGACTGGTGAAACTGAGGAAATCCTTCGAAAACCTCGGTCAGTGTGGCCGAACACAGAATTCGGAGCTGCGTGGCACCCCGGTACCGATCCAAGATCTCAGAAAATATGAGTTACCAACACATGTGGCTATTAAAAGTTTTGCACGTCTGAGATGCTCTTGTGATTCACAAAGAGTAGTTTATTCTGAAGAGGATTACAAAAGAAACATTGCATCAAACGTCCAATAACCGGTTAGTTTTTCTTCAGTGTGTCCAAATCTGATCTTCAGTTGATAAAAAAATTAAATGAAGTAGATTAATCCAAGGTGTATTAAACCTTTAAATAATGTTCCGAAACTAGAAACTAACCTTATATATCGTCTTTTAAATATGTCTACATCTGCATTCATTCCATGTTCCCTGACGATGAAGATTTTTTTTTTTTCCAAAATTAGGAAAAACAAATTAATAGTTAGAAGAAATCGCCAGCGTTAGAGTAAAATGTTTCCAAGTTTATGCTGACAAATGAAGCATATATTGGAAATGAATCAGTTGTTTATTTTGTGATTAAGTGAGGCAAACAGTTTCAAGATTCCTTCAATATCTATGTTACCAGCCTAATATTAGAAACTTTTTATAAAACTTAGATAAATTTCTCGTTCGATTGTTCGATGAAGTGCCTAAGATTCAGGTACTAGGTACAGCAAAAAGTAACTAGTTACAGGTACTGCAATTGAAATGTACCTAGGTACATGCTTTAGGTACGTGTTTTGTACCTAGGTACTACTCAACACTGTATATCAACAACTTCTAGTGCAGGGACTGACTACCTCTTGCGGTTTGCCTGTCTCGAACAAGTCTGCAGGGCGACCGAGTCCTCTTTTTTGATATTGCAAGGAAATTAAAAGGTAAAAATAATTTCCAATTAGAAGAAAATGGATATATTCTTTGTAATAGTGATGTCATAGTTCAAATTATTCCATTTGTGATGTTTATGCTTGAATGTGTTCCGAGCGCAACACCCGTCACGATGGAATCACTGATTTGTGAAGACAAATTTATTTATTGTCAACACAACAGGCTTTATAGACTAATTAATGTGTCGATATTTACAATATTGGTTTACAGACATTTTTATTACATCTTTATTTGCTTTAAATATAAAATTCAATGCAATTCCTACACATTTCATTGTAGGCAGTACATATTCTCCAGATTGGTAACTTCATCATTATATTAATTTTGGCCTTTTTGCAGTGGAAGAGACCAGTATTGTCTACACGAGTTTTTAGTGACGGGATACGAAACTGTAACAATGATACTAAGTCTGTGCAGTCTATGTCATTTTGAATAACTTTTCTAAGAAATGATACGCCTTTGTTCTAACGTCTGAAAATTAGTTTTTAATGGTTGTACTGTAGTTTTCATAAGTAGGATAGATCCGAGTTACTTTGTGGGTTAGAAATTTCATAAATTTGGATTGTATTTTCTCTAGTCGTTGCAAATTTTTTTGTTGAGAGGGAGTCCAGATAGTAGAGTCATATTCCAATTTCGAACAAACATAAGTACAGTACATTTTCTCTAATGCAGAAACATTGTTAACTCTTTTCCCATCCTTATTACAAATCCTAACATTTTCAAAGCTTCATTTGTAATATTTGTGATGTGGTTGTTAAAGGTCAATTTCTTATTAAAGGTGACACCAAGATCTTTAATCACATCAAGTCTACTTAGTGCATTCTCATTAATTTCATAATCTAATGGATAAATCGATTTATTTCTACTCTGTGATAATACTTTACATTGACTGGAAGTTGATTGATAGTGCACCATTTAGCAATGTTATCTAAACTATATTGCAGTTTTATTATGGCATCTTCAACAGAATCAATTTTGTACCGCAAAAATTAGTACAATAGACAATGAGGCCAGCAGAACTTTTGCATTTTGTTCAATATTAAACCAATATCTGTCAGGTGTTTCGTGAATGTACCTTTTGAGAATTTTGTTTTGCCGAAATCCATAATTGGAGTGGTGTTGTATCCCCAGATTTCAGCAACAAAGTTCGACCACCCTGAAGTTCAGCCAACTCTTCTGTCTCTTCTGATGGTATATGTTTTGTGTCTTCATTAGTAACGGAAAAAGGATTGTTGACCCAGTCGTATTCGTCCAGACTGATGGAAGGGAAACATTGTTGCAATTTATCTCCCAGAACCGAAAGATGTTCTAAGCTCAAACTCTAATCAATCATCGAATGAGTATCAGCTGTAAGAGGGACCATTTTTTTTTTCAACTTTAAACTTCCAATTTTGATTTTTCTTAAGAACTTATTCAGCTTATAACTTGAAGTATGGATATTTTCTTCCTCCTTCCCCTGCATACTAGCATTAAGATGTGAAAGGTTCTCGGAGTTTGAGGTTTTGTATTATGAGGCATTCAACAATAACTAAATAGATATTTGTTAAATACATTTGTTATTTCCTACCCTTTATAACTAAATTTGAATTTATTTGTGGCCTATTTGCATCTCTGGCTCAGGCCGTTTTACAGACTAAGGATATAGGATAAGATCAAAGTGTACTGTATAGGGATCGGCAAGCAGTCGATCGCGAGCTATCGATAGCTCACGCAAGGTTAACTGTCTGGCCGGCTAATAGTAGAGTTTATCAACTTTCTCTCTGTCTTTCGACTTTCATTCTATCTACGGTAGCTCACCACACACTTCCATATTTGGAGAGTAGCTCTTTGGTTGGGAAGTTTGCCGATCCCTGCTGTATAGAAATACCAGTCTTATGAACCTATATATAAATAAATGTTTATTTAAATTGTTCCAAAGCGGGCCACTTCAAAATCATGCGTGTGACTTTGCCTCATGCTCCACGCGTGTAGTGGCGGGTTAAAAAACAACAACTCAGTTTTGGAAATATGATAAAATGTCGCTATGAAGGAATTCTCTCGGAATAAAGGACTGAGGTATGTGGAACAAAGTAAATTCCCGGACATTTAACTTTCGAATCCGGGCGAACTTTCAAATCTCTCGATTCCCGGACTGTCCGAGTCAATCCCGGATGGGTGGTAACCCTAGAGAACGGTAAAGAGAGAGGGGGGGGGGTGAGAAGAGAGACTGTTTACTTTCCATCCTCCAGAGGGAAGTGTGGTAAATTGAAAGTTATACAGGGGTTGGACAAAAAAATCTAAAACGTTTGAAAAAGTGTGAAAATCATACCTAGTATGGTGTGGGGCCTCCTTTTGCGTCCAAAACAGCTTGGATCCGACGTGGAATGGACGTATACAGCTCCTGAATCGTGGTGTGTGGATGTTGTACCATTCTTCCTCCAAAACATGCTCCAGTTCCTTAAGGGATGATGGTGGAGGGTAATGAGACCGAACACGCCTTTCTAACACAGACCACAATGGCTCAATGATGTTCAGATCTGGTGATTGTGGGACCCAGGAGAGGTGTGATAGCTCCTGGTCATGCTCCTCAAACCATGATTGCACCGTTTTTGCAGCATGACAGGGTGCCAAATCATCTTGGTAGATGCCATCAGCATCCGGGAACAATGTGTGGGCCATGGGTAGAACCTGGTCCCCCAAATGGCCTCATACGCCTTAGCATTCATCATTCCATGCAGGGCTATGATGGGACCTGCAGAAAACCACGATATCACTGCCCATACTGTAACAGAACCACCCCCATTCTTTACAGTTGGGCGCAGACAGTCTGGATCATAGGCCTGCGACGGTGTTCTCCATACGTAAACACGACCGGTTGTTGGAAACAAGGTGTAGGTCGATTCATCGGAACTTTCATTGTAGACGTAATTTTCATTGCAGTGGTCTGCTTTTTAGCTGCTACAATCCGTTTTAATGCCCTCCTGTCCCTATCGGACAGGATTGTTTTTCGACCACTGTTGTGCATTGCAAAGGTTGTTTGCCCATGCATTGTGTATGCCCTCGTGACATTGGACACAGTGCCTGTCGATACCCCCACAATGGCCGCCACTGTTGTCACTGAAGCTCCAACCAGACGGGCACCAACGATCATGCCTCTTTGGAAGTCTGTCAGGTCGCCCATTTTACCGCACCACTTGCACACCACGACACTCACAGGTGAACTGGGTACTGCTGACGGAAGAGGAAGGTCCACATGACACATTGAAAACAAAACACGATCGGCAACCGCAACACGTGGTGTACAGTGGCGGGCCACACTTACGTGTCCTGTATGACGTGTTTTTAGATTTTTTTGTCCAACCCCTGTATTTCGAACAGGAGGAATCTGTTTTCCTTTCTTGAGAAGGCTTCCGACAATGAAAGCTGCCCGTTATGTTATTCATCAAGCACCTGTCATAAGTTGTCGGAGTTTGTTGCACCATGACCCACCCCACACTCCTATAGTCCTGGTTGAATCAATTGTTTGTTGTTTTCTCGGAAACACATATGCCCACGCGAAACCTTTTTGGACGTAAAAAAGAAATATTAAGAAATGCTCTTCTGTCCCCAACCTTCATACAGAGAACTTAAAATCAATAGATTACTTTTATTTAGCAATAGTACGGGCTAAATCACTAAATCAACACATCTTGGTCAGTTTTTAAAGCGTGAATGATTGATTTACAGGTTTTTATTTTCATAATTTTTAATATGACTATGCATAATTTAACAATGACATATATATTTAATAAAAAATGTCATTAAAGTAGTTTAATAATGGCAGTAAGTTCGATCGCAGGTCTGAGTCCGATTTCAGACAGTCCGACAAAATTGTCCGCGGATTCGGACTTCCTTAGAAGTTCGAAAAAGTCCGGATATCCAAACGTCCAGATATGAACAAGCCTAGATGAAGGCACCCCCCTATCCACGAATCTCGATCAGCTGTTATGTTACTGCACCACAGATTTAAAATCCATACTCAAGTAATACAATGGATTATGATGGTGTTGATGCCGATTCTGTTTTATATTTTTTTCACGCTCATTAAAAGAATGAATTCACTCCTGATTTGCATTTTCTATTGTCCTTTTTTGTGTTCATAAAAAGGGCGTTGTTTCATATGTAATTAGTATTCTTTATTTTCATCCTTTAAAATTTAGACAAAGTATTACATATACTTGTTTAGGGTGGCCGTTAATGGGGTTTGTGGTACTTGGAAGGCGGATTACTTTTTTATATATATATATATATATATATATATATGTATGTATATATATATATATATATATACATACACGAGGGTCATTTAACTCGAACTGGCAACACTGCTACGATTGGAGTGTCGTGTGGGCAGGAGACAAATGACGAACGTAGTGTGTGCCGTGGATGTGTACGAGTCAGTTCAACGCTGCTGCGGTCCCATATTACGGTGTGCGTGGCGAGTAGACAGTGTTAAAGTGATTGTTTGTGAAATACCGCCCTAAGGCAAAGTTCACGCGTGCAGAACAGCGTGTGTTTATCAAATTCCAGGTGGCACGAGGACGATTCACAGAGGATTAGTAGAGGCCTGTGGTGATGCTCTATCGCAGTGTTTCCCAACCTTTTGCAGGCTGCGGACCCCTTGCTTACTTACTAGTTTTTTTGCGGACCCCTGCTCCTACAACCAAGGAAAACATTATACATAATGTATCTTTTTGCGTTATCTATAGCTTAAAAAAGATGTACAATTTCAATACATGAAAGTACAATTGAATACGCTTTGCTAACAATACTGCAATACGCCAATTAATAGCAATAATAGTAAAAACTATTGAGTTTGTTTGCTTACTATTTTTCAATGTGATGACAGTAGTTTTGTGTCTGTCAACATTTTCATATGTGGCTTCAAAGTAGATATTTACAGGCGCAGATCTGGTTGAATATCAAGTATCTTTCCGTACTTATTTTTCATACAAACAAGTACAGAAAATGTTGACTCACACAAGTAGTCCCGAAAGACATCAGATGTGAAATTCCCTTCCTCGAAACATCAGGATACAAAGACCGTGGATAAATCCAAAAGTCTACCATTCCTAGTAAACACAAACTGGGAAATATCATCTTCAAGAATCAATCGCAGGACAACTAAATAAGCTGGTCTTCATTTGGTGACAACTAATTTTTATTGTTTAGAAAGAAGGTTCTTCATCCAATTGTTTTTCTCGTGGGGAACCAGAAGTTACTATCTCAGCTGAGAATCCAAAGAAAGCAAATGCTCCTTCATGTTCCCAGATTTTCATTCGAAAGTTTTGTTTCACTTCCCGACAGAAAATCGTTCAGCTTGGGAAAACAATCGTATTCCTTACTGTCGATTCGGAGAGCTCAACGTGAAGCTTGAAGTTCTTTAGATTTGGTTCTAATTTTGTCTCAACCAGAAAAAGTCTCACCTCATCACGATCTCGAGTAAGCGAGTCAGGACTCTTCCACGAGATAGCCAGCTTACTTCAAAATATATTCGTGATCTCTTCCCGTCTCGTTACACAATGCAGTGAAGTTTTTGAGTTAAAGGAGATTCTGGCGATGACTAAACGGCTGCAAGTGGTGGTGAGATTAAAGGTCTTCATGTTTCTGTCGTCAAATGCACGTCCCTCCTTTTAAATTCTCTTGAGCTTCAACAAAAGAGTTTGGATGAATCGCCACTCCACGGCAAAAGAGTCGAAAAGCAATTAAAAGAAATTCAGACTATTTTCTTGTTTTCAATTATGGTACACGGCCTACACAGGGCTTACAAACCAAGAATTTTTTGTTCAATTTATTTTTATTTAAAAAATGGGTTTCTACTCGTAACAAGTACTATACAAAGACAACTAACTTCTCAGAAAATGTTGATACAAAAGCTTAAAAAATTAAGTTATAGCTGTTTTAAGAATATGAAACACACGGGAGTAAATGAGGAAATTGGTCTTCAACGTGCGTTTTGTGAGAAATCACCCTTCATCCACATTCCCCCTTTTTTTCCTGTACGCTTCATATCAGACCATTAAATGTTCATTCACTGTATTGCTTTGGGTTTGTTTAGTTCGATTTTAACTTGGTTTTCGTGGTCTTTATAAAAGGAAATCTGTATAATATGATGTAAATATCGGAAAGTAAATTCTCGTTACATGACAAAGTATTGCGGACCCCTTACGTGCTTGTCACGGACCCCAGGTTGGGAAACACTGCTCTATCGTATCGGACAGTGGCGAGATGGGTTGCAGCATTTCAGGCGGGCCGACAGTCAACAGACAAAATGCACGGTAGAGGGCATATGCGAACGGCTACGGACGAAATTCATCTTGCAAGACGACTACGGACACTGCTTGACGGTGATCGGCGCTGGACTTGTAGTGAATTGGCGAAGGAGCTGAACATTTCGTCCGGATTAGTGTTCCGCATGCTAACACAAGATCTTGGAATGCGGAAAATTGCAGCCAGATGGGTACCCCATGCTCTGACCGAGGTTCAAAAGTGGCATAGGTGGGAATGTGCGCGACACCTTCAACGTTACCATGAGCAAGGTGATCACTTCTTGCACCGCATTATTGCAAGCGACGAAACGTGGGCAAAATCCTACGAGAATGAATTGAAACGTCAGTCGAGTGAATGGCGCCACCTAGAATCTCCACGACCGAAAAAGCTTAGGCAAGAGCTAGCAAACGTGAAGGTGATGATGATAATGTCATACGACCACGAAGACATTATCCTGTCACATCAAGTTCCACCGGGCGTTACCGTCAATGCTGCATACCTGTCACCATTTGCGACCAGCATTGCGGTGCAAACGTCCACACCTCCTGGAGTCTGGACCAATTCTCCTACACGACAATGCCCGATGCCATACAGTACAGAACCTGTTACGACGATGGGGTTGGGAGGTACTGGAGCACCCGCCATATTCCCCGGATATGAGCCCCTGCGATTTTCATCTTTTCCCAAAAATGAAAGAACCTCTCAGGGGCAAACGTTTCAGAGACATTCCCAGCATTGTTCGTGCCTTAGGGCGCACTGTCAACACCCTCTCGCAAAGTAGGGCTTTGACAGGTATTCAACGGTTACCAGACATCTGGCGAAGGGTTCAACAGGCAGGCGGAGACTACATCGAAGGATTAAGCTTCTTGAGGTGAGTGATTAACTACATTCCATTTAACAACTATGTTGCCACCTCGAGTTAAATGACCCTCGTATATACATATAGAGCAGTAGCATATAGGAATTTCCCAAGGGAGGGGATACCTAGAAAATCATCTCCTTGGCAACTATGCAACCCAACACAACAAATTTCTTTAAAATAATATATTTCGGGGCTTTATAACTTTAGAACAGCATAATTATTGTGCGGAAAAGTACTAAATGCATGAATCATATCCGCATAGTCTGCTTAGTTCAGTAATGATTCTAATACAAATTTAGCCATATTTGAAACATGGATTTTGTCAAGGGCGAAGAGTTTCTCGACCAACATTTACTGATGCTTATACGCTCACCTTGAAGACAGTTTTCTTTTGTAAAACTGCCAGTCCGTTCAGCCACATTTGAAAGTTCTAATTTTTCAAAGATGTACGCATTTATTTATTACAGAGTATAAAATATAATCTTTGGCGTAGATATAGGTCAAGTTGTACAAAATCTGAAGCACCTTTTAAAAGTTTGGAAATCTCATATGTTTCCATTGCACTTTTATTAGTTTCGCTTTCGAAGTTGTAGAATATTTTGTATACAAAGAAAATTTAAAATTCTTTTTTTTTTTTTCGTGTTCAGGTTCTTTAAAGCTTCAAACAACACTTGTAATATACTATCATTTCTGATAGCTGATTTATGTAGCTACTGTATTAGATTATACTGTACTACATTAGGAAGTTGACTTATGTAGCTACTGTATTAGATATTCTAGATCGATACTATTCTTTCATACAGCTCAGTGACGTATCCAACCAGAAAGTTTAGAGGGTGAGGACATCTCCCAAATTCCGATTTATTTGTACACTTCGTGTTTTAAAATTACATTGACAAACTTCTGGACGTGATTCCTCAAATCAAAGCAGAACGAAAGTTCCTGTCAGATTCTTAAAATGTGCATAGTTTTGGAGCTGCAGAGTGGGAAATGAACCTTAGATTTATAACACCATACATCGTGGTACCCTTAAAGACTTTAAACCTACTCTATTTGAAAACGCAATTTCAAAATTCCGCAATGGACGCGCAGGATTTCTGAAGTAGAGGTAGGTCGAGATGAGCATGAATTAATGACTTCCCGTGTAAGTAAAGATGACAAACGTAATCATCTGCATCAAATCGGGCAATGGTATTCAAATTCTTTGAAAACAAATAAAATATTCGAAATTTTGCAATTCTTACTCCTGCTTGTTATACATCCACGCATTTTTCTCAGAAAATCGTTGTGTATCAAATTTACTTGAGATATCGGCTTGGCGCAATCAAATTATAGTTTTCTGATAAAACCCGTCTCATTCACGCACATTTTGACCCTTTCCTTTAGAGAATTTCTGGGAATCCTTTGCGCGCCCATTGTGTATTTTTGAAATATGCCTTTTGGGATAGTTCAGATTTAAACTCTGACGAAACCATGCCACATCAGCCCTACTTTTCGTGATGTTAGATATATGAAGCCCTGAAATTCATTTTCCCATGCTCTCGGGACCCTGAAGCTTCAAACATACAAATTTTGAAAATTTGTCTGAGGAACTTTCGTCTTGTTTTGGTATGAGTAATCACCTCCAGAAGCTTGTCGGTGCAGTTTTAAAAGGCTATTTGTTATCTAATTTCATATCCAGATTCTCTCTGAACCTTCTCCAAATCCGTGAAAACCCTAAGAAAAATTAGGGATATATGCGTGAAAGAGCAAGTATAATACTGTAATTAAGCTCATATTCTGTATTTTTTTAAAAATATTTTCATAGATTCTTCCAAACTCAAATATACTGCGACTGGCTTTGCCTTTCTTTAGTCAATTTGCTTTAGCTCTTTCAAGCTTTATAACAGTATCTTTGGCATTATTCACAACTTCAATAAGTGAAGGTGTTCCTTTTGTAAAAATGTGTACAACGGGTAATCATAGCGAAATACTAATTTAATGGAATAAAGATAACAAATAAATTATAAATGTATTAAATCCATTACATGCCTTCAGTATGAGTTTGGGAAATTGTTCAATAAAGAAATCTGAATAACTGCTTCCAACACAAATTAGGTTAATTCTTCAAAATCATGGAGTGTGTTATTCTCTTATATGTCTTCTTATACTCAATTTTTTTTATGTTAGAGACGAAACATTTGCACCCTACATAATCCCACAAAATTGACTTCCGTAAGCGGACAAATCTAAGTGTTCCAATTGATATTAAATAATTCAATGTGAATCGAATATGAATGGTCTTAAATACTCCCACGTTGAGTGAATGTGTTGCACAATATACATAAATCAGAGCAGGGCACTACTACGGTATGTTCTGAATAGTTCTATATTTCGTAGCAAACCGTTACCTCCATAATATTCTTAATAAAATAATATCTAGTAATTAAGTTACCTGATTTGATACATTGTTTTCGCTAAATCCCGATTTTGATTCTTCAAAACTTTCCTAACACCATGTTAGGGGAAGATCTGCCAGATTGTTACTGTCACGTGAATAAACTGCTTTTTAAGAAGTCAGTCATCATTGACGTAATTAACAACAAAGCTTTCCCATGTAGGTGATATTAAGAATTTCATCCGCTAATGCAGAAAATCATTTAGCTGCATTTTAGTTAGTAAAAAAAAATAAATCCTTAATTGAAACTTGATCGCGAGAATGCTACCTGGGGCATGGATGCTTGTGAAAACAAGCGCTGACCTCGTATAATCGTGACAGGCCGAAGTCAAAAGTTACTAATATTGTCCATAGAAAATAAAATTTACAAAAATGTATCTTCTCCGTAATGATCTGAAATATCACATTAGATCTTACAACCGAAACTTTTCAATGTGTGTCATATTAATGTATAATTCATATCTAATGTAACGAGGACGTGTTAGTTATTTCTTCTCTACATAGAAAGCAACTGCCTCACCCGTAGATTTTAAATGTTTTATACTCCATTTTCTTCGTTTTACCCTCACTGGAACTCAGTACAGAAACTACTACATTCTTCATTATTGTCTAGAAATATTGTTTTTTTCTTACTGACACTATCGATATGCTTGTCGAAGAATTTTTATTTTACTGGCTGTCCTAAAAGTTATTTGCCAAATCTACCTAAATGTAAAACTACAACGCAGAATGTAGTACAATACACCCCTTGTCTGTTTATGAATTAACTTACAATTATATCGGGACGGACGTAAACTATAGTGCTCTTACCACTTTTACATTTAATTTTATATTTTAACTAACAATTATATGTTTCCAAACAGCTTAATTTTTTCTTCTAGAAATACTCTTCTTCCAAGTTCATAAAGGTAGTCAAGGGGCGGATATATTCCCTTAGCTACGTCACTGATTTCGAGAGAGAAGATGGATAATAAAAACCTATATTTACACAATTTCGCCCACACCCTGCCTTGCGTACGGAAATCGCTATATACTTGCAAATACATATATGTACAGAAAACATTTTCCCACTCCCGAACGAAGGAACTATTTTCTATTCTTTTTCTCAACGCTCTCCGGGTTAGTTCGAAGGTAAACAAAAATTAACAAATTAAAGTAGCAAGAAAATTATTTACGTATGCACTAAAAATCTGCATATCAAAATTGAAGTTCAGGCGCCAACTAACCTTCATAGAAAATAGTTTCCCCGGGAGCAGGACCTAGAAAGGCAAAAGAAAACTCGCTACACCCCACAAAAACATCCTAACGGCGAACCTGTAGCGGTCAGGTCACTCACCCTCTAGAGGCGGATTGGACAAAAATAACATTCATTGCTTGAGCGCTATATAAATGAAGTTATTGGCATCAATTACCTTTAAAAAAATGACGAACCGCATTTCAGAACATGAATTTCTCCAGCATATAATTATGGAAAAAATTACTCTGGAAGGAAACTTTTTCAAATGAAACTGGACGAGTACAGCATATAAGATATTTACAAATGAGACCTTGGTTTCACTTGAAAGAGTATCCATGTAGAATTAGCCCAGTAAGGAAAGTCGATAGCTTGTTGATTTACGTCACTGATAAGACGATTATTACTTAGCTGAGCAATATAAACGATTTAAATTCTTATCACATGTATCAAATTAGATTTCTTCTCAAATCGAATCTCATGACGGACTACTGGATGGCTGCCTTAAAGTTACTCTCCTCAGAGGTTAGTGAGATACAGACTTGAAACTAATCAAATGACAGGGGGGGGGGGGGGGGTTAATATGACAAGTGACCCTGGCAACCAAGCAAGTTGGCCAGGTGACCACCCTTACTTTACTGGCAGGAAAGTAATTCCTCCCGTCATGAAATTCAATTAGATCAACTGATTTAACTTTGCAATGACAATTACACAGGAATACAACTCCCACAATTGGATTTAGTGGCGGAATCCCTGCCTCAAAAACAGACGATAAACGTAGTTGTACAAAAAAAGATTCTTCTGCTATTTCCCAGAGACAAAAATATAGAACAGACAATAAAACTTTGCGAGTACCCAACTGGCCACACAACTTCGGTAGACTATCAATAAAGACAATTCCGGGACTCGAACCCGCGACACACACATCTCAAACTACGGCACAACAAATTTGGCTTCACATATTTGAATCAGTCAGACAACTTGACGAAACCTTTCACTCAAGATTTGAAAACTGACATCATATTCCAACGAGTTTCGAACCGACAACCCTGTGGAAGAAGTCAACAAGACTACCGAGCCCAGAATATCACAACTCTCTTAGAGATCGACGAACAGTTCACATAAGAGCGTCGGCGACACACAAACAAATTGAATTTATGTTCAGACTTCCATAAATAAATTAGAAAAAAAAAAATCTCAACCTTACAACCCTTCTGAAGACAGGATAGTCTTAGACGAAATTTTCTCAGCTCCCTCAGAGGATTACGAGCAGTCACATAAGGGAGATGGCACGACAAAAAGAAAACAACTTCAGATTTTTTTCTTTGGTCGAACTGACCAGCAATTTAAAAATTTTTGATAAACCTTAGGAGAGAGACATGCTAGTCTTCTCAGCCGTTATTACCCATCTCTCTCAGATGACGGGCAGTCAACGTGAGATGAACAAACCATTTACAAATACAAAATTTTGAGATTGAAAAGAATACTTTATGCAACGGATATGCTTCATATAAACACAATCCCAACAACTGGCAACAAAACAAAGCGCAGAAACGCACACATGCGACTTATTGACACAAAACTAACTTTACTTCCCATTGGATCATCTTGCCTTTGTTCCGCAGTACCTCGTTGGGATGGCAACCTGAGCACTTGGGCATGCGTCGCCCTTTCTTTAGCCTGGAATAGTGCTCACCAAGGGGCAATTTGTACAAAAAGAATTGTACTAAACAGAGAACTTTCGTGCACTCGGTCTATACTTTGTTGCTAAACTAGCAAACCTTTCTCAAGATTATTGAATCGCGACAGCACAAAATCGTGAATTTCCGAATGAAACTAATTTTATCGACCAACATTGAATAAAAAAGAGGAAAATTTCGAATTTGTAATGAACCTGTTGAAAATAAAACCAAACCTTCTCTCCGTGAGATTTCTGACTCGGCGATGTCCTTTCCGAAAAAGCGAAATTCTTTTTATTTCTTTGTAAATTTCAAATATGTTCTCTTTTCCTCTTTCTGATGTCAAGAATAAATTTTAATTCTCAGATAGTTATGACGCTATATAACTGGTGCAGTTTTTACTCGTATTTTTTTTTTTTACTTGTTTAAGAAAAAAAGTTTTTACTCGTATTTTTTTTTTATTACTTGTTTAAGAAAAAAATTCAACGGCCAAGATTTTGGTTGCTACCCCGATATCTTGCTTCACATACGTCTGGCTTCATTTAAAATATTTTTATCGATTTCGGCATCCTATTAGTTTAATACCAAACGCCATTTTGACTATATGTTTATGTGGCCTAGCATCAAATTTTAAATAATTTGTCCTAACTTGGCCAACATCAGAACGTACAAAAATATACCAAATATGCATATACTGGATCACTTTCACGTATATTTCCACGTACAAATAGTGTGCCTATGAAAACACTCCATTTTACAAAGTGGTGGCTTCTGACGTAATTTTAGATATTCAAGAATGCCAACAAGCAGTTTCATACGTCCCTAGGGACACATAAAACAAAATATATATCAGTTGGCACTCTAACATGTACTCCCTTAACTCAATTTCTAGGCCTCTTTTCAGAAGACGCCGCGAGACTAACCACAAAAGTACAGAAAATCACAAACTAAATAATTAACAGTACTATGGTTAGATTGTTATGGTTTGTGTGCCGGACGGCGAAGTGGCACTGATCAAGCGGACCAGCCGACCGGGTAGCCGTGCGGTCTAAGGCGTTAGGCCAACGACTCGAAGGTCCCGGGTAGAAGTCAATAGTTACTAGTCTATTCCACGAGACTTAAAAGTAAAGGTAAACAACCGTAGCACTAGAAAGTATTCATCCGCCGTCTGCAACCGGGTTGGCTTTTGTAGGCAGAGATATTTCCGCCCCCCATACAGCACGTGTTTTATCCATGTGTTAGTAACGCTGAAGACAGAAATTTTTCGCTTTCTCTTCTCGTTTGCCTCTGTCGAACTAAAAAAGAAAAGCATGTGTCTCCCCCCCCCCCTTCCGCTGCTTGTCTTTGGACACCAAGTTTCATCTGCTGGTGACAGTGAGAATGGGTCAAAGGGAAGGAGTGAAACCAATGTGACTGGAAGGCATTACTGTTAATGAATATAATTCACGATTTCAAATACCAGCATTCATCCTAGATAAAGTTTTTATCTGCTGGCTTTTAGCGAATATTCATGAGAACTATTTTCATCTTTAACTGCGTGATAAGACATGCAACAAATCAGACATTGGGGTGCCGCGCGGTTTGTTGTTACTCGCAGGTCTCGTGAAATATACTTTAGATTGGCCCATGTAAAATACAGTTTACCAAAGTTATATATCAAGCGGTCCAGTGGGATTATTCTAAATTGGTTCTCGTCGCGGCTTGAATCCAGTGCACCGACGAAGTGAAAGAACCCTCCACAGAAGAACGCGACTCCAAAACCTCCTGATTCCACAGTAGTGACACACCCAACATGTACTTACCGATACAAAACAAGTTTCAAAATGATACACATTACACTTTTATATAACCTTAGTCAATTTAACGCGTAATGGTTTCGGTTTCCAAATATTTCATAAGGTGCAAGTTTCTTTGAAATATAAGCTGCAATCATAAAGTACTCATTTTATTGTTCAAGTTCTAAAACCTGCGGAACATACTTGGCAACTTAAACCAAACTATTGCCAGTCACATGCAATTTTGATCGTGTTGCCACGCTCTGTAGGTTTTCAAACAAATTTATTCACCGGACATTCTACCAACTTTCATTAATAAAAGAACCGGTAGTTATTTTACAAGTACAAAAAAAATGGCAGGGCTTAACCTATTCTGTACATAGTGGGGAAAAAACTCAGCTTATTGCAGTGTTGCCACATTGTGTTAGTTTTCAAACTCAAAATTTCTGCATTGGTCAATTTCTATTAATTTGACCTCTCAAATTAGTACAAAGATCAACAGAAATATAACGAACTACAAGACTGCGTAAGGAAATGTTAGAACGGATATTCTTCCTGTTTACTGCACATGTAATCTCCACGATATTGATACGATACCTCGGAGACGAATATGTTTAGTGAAAACTATTCTAAACTTAAAATTGAGTAACAATCAACTTCAGATGAATCAATTTTAACTTCACAACACTTGGCAAAAGTATACTAGTCCATTATGACGTGCGTTGGCAAGACGCCGTATCTGAAAACTACCTTCACAAAAATCTTACTGGCCTAAGTATTCTCTCAAATCTTACTCAAATTAACTTCTCCAGTAATGCAGCTGTTACTAATTTTGGTAACCAATTCCGTATGAAGTCTTGCCATCGCACAACATTGAATGTGATCAATAACATATCGAAAATTAATCAAAGAACAGAAACCACTATTTTGCAATTTCTTTTTTATTTTCTTATTCAACTGGTAACGAAATTGACAAGCAGGAAGCATTCAAGAACTACATATTCCTATGCTTGCTAAAAAAAAATTCTGGTTTTAAAATGAAAAAGGTTTTTATCAACGACAATAAATTGATGTCCTCTAAAAATATAATGCCCAATCCACAAAATACGGTTATCATGAAATAGGAAGACAAGACTTGGACACTTCCTGAATGTCGTAAATGCTTACATTTTTCTGCTTCTGTATGTTAGTACACATACGTCTGGGTATCACCGATTCCAACTGTGATCCTCTCGAAGTGCCATCACGTATGAACAAAATTTTATGTTTACAAACCAAATACCGGAACCAACTTCTTTTGAATGCTATCACTAAAAACAAATACCCAGACGGTTTAAAAAAAATATGCAGCACTTTTTAAGTGCTCAGTCACTATACATTGAAACATACCAATGAGTGCTGTGACCATGATTATGCACCAAATAAACCTCTTGCAATCCAAGCGCATCTCGATATTCAAGAATTCAAACCGATGTAACACTTTACACCTCAGCACCACGTTAAGAAAAATGCTGTCAGAACACATGTGGAGGTTTAACAATATTACTCTTGTACTTATTTTTTCTTAATAGATACGAGGTTATTTGTACACGATTCCACCAGGGAAACAATACTGCTTAGCTACGAAAGGGCCACTATCCTGCACTTCAAAAATTTACAACATAGGAATGTTTAAAAACGATCAACTCAAATAAATGCACGTTCTTTCAATTATGCTTCAACATACTTTGTCTCTCGAATGTGGCCCTTGTTAATCACATCTATTAAAGACATTAACGGTGCTATCTTTACGGGTGCTCCAACAGAAACTAATGCCTTAAAACTTGGTCCCACTAAGAACACACACTCATAATACAGATGACTGAACAGAATTTAAATTAAGATTCGAGAGATGAAAAGTTCCATTTGTTTCCTTTTAAACTTTCCTTAGGCCTTAGCCTCAGCATCGCCATTAGCTTGAGCCTCCACTTCAGACGGCTTCTCTTCCAGCTTTGCTTTCTTCTCGGGGCTCACGCCTTCTGATTTTTCTTCAGTGGCTTCTCCACCTTCTGATTTCCGCTTAGTAGCACTAGTATCATTTTCTGAAACAAAATATCAATAAATGTAATCATACTTCTCCAAATTTATATATACTTTTAAACAAGACTAAATTTAAAATTGATGCAATTAAAAAGTAGCACGTAAAATTGAGATGATGTGATTAAAATCTACTCCACTTGTATTTCAGCAATAAATAATGCATCTACAAACTAAGCGTTAGGGATGATATCAGGAAGAACTTCCGAAGAAATTTGCCAATTTAAAATTAAGGTATCAATTTAGTCTTTCTCCTGGTAAGATCGACAAGACTGACTGTCTGGGTCAGAATTAATCAACTGATTGAACAAATGCCTTATACAGGGTGTACCTGAAATACATGGTCAACATTTAAGGTGAATGCTAATATCAAAACAAGTAAGAAAGTTCCTATACACATGAGTGAACTCGTCTTCGTTTTGAAGATACAGCGTTTTCAACGACTCCAGAGTCGACACCTAATAATGGGAAGAAAAATGAATAATTCTCAATAAACTAGAAATTACGCACTGAATGAAAATTTTGTTTGCGGACATTTGTTTCTAACAATGGTGGATATCAGAACTAAGAACACGATGTTATCGGGTTGCCAAATCCGGTATAACGTTAAATTTTTCAAATGGCACTACGTCGTTATTGGGTATTTGGCATCCTCTAGTGATGCTAGAAAATTACGTAATTTGTTTAAGTTAACCAAAGCCGGCCTTATCCATATTTTGCAGCACTGCGGTTTGTGCATTACGTATCCTGGTAATCATCACCCGAGGATGCCAAATACCCAACACGACGTAGTGCCATTTGAAAAATTTAAGCGTTATACCGGGTTGGTAACACTGATAACCACCATGTTACAAATAAATTTCCGGAAACGAAATTTTCATTCAATGCGTCGTTTCTGACTTGAGAATTATTTTCTTCCCATTGTTAGGCGTCAACTTTGGGAAGTTAGAAACGCTGTATCTCCAAAACAGGAAATTCACCCATGTTCATAGAAACCTTTTTCACTTGGTTTACAGCAATCACCTCAAAATTTTGGCAGCGTGACTTACGTACACCCTCTATATTAATGTCCTGCACGTCTATGCGACAAGTGAAGCAAAATAAAATGGACGACCTTAAAAACACTATTTTTACACCGCGTCGGAAGAATACACAAGATGCCAGGAAGTTGTATTTGAAAACACTGAATAATTTCTAGTAGACGACCCTTATCACAGCTAGAACTAATCCTGCTGCTCTCTCCCCGGTGTTTTGGGTTAAACTTAAGACCACCAAATTGTACCATTGAACCGCTATATACTATAGCAGTACAGTACTTTAAATTCAGATTAGTTGTTAAATACGAAGAGTCAATCAAGTTGGAAACACTATGTTAAAGGAATGGAACACAAAAGAATCTAAGGGTAGAAGGGGGCAATCATGGCCGCAAAACTCTCGCTCGAAATTTTCAAAATTAAAATTAAAAGTTTTGCAGTAATTCATTCCTGTGAATATCTACCGTCTCTTTCGTATGGAGTGATCGAGTTAATAGCCGGACGTTATTTCTGAACGGAAACCGTGAAATACATTCCCATGAACCTTGCGCAAAATTTTAAAATAGAAAACATACAATAAATCAACTTGTACCGGTTATTTGGCAAAATATTGGAAGATACTTTAAGACTTGGAAGTAAATAGACGCTGCGGGAATATGATCCAACCTTTGGGTAGTGACAATTGGTGAAGGGATGAATCTCGTAATGGTATGAGAATCACGGTCGCAATCTTGAAACGTAGGTGTGAAATGACTTTATATTTGAATTTCTCAGAACAAGCTAACCTAAAATGTCACACGCCCCTCTTCCTATTTAAAATTCTCGAGTTGAATCCAAGATGTCGACCTTGATTCTCATACCATTTCCATATTCACCCCTTCACCAATTGATTACCGAAAGGTTGAATCATATTCCCACTGCGTATTTTATCACATGTATCTTCATACGTATTACTTACGAATAGGCACAAATCGATACTTCAAAAAGTTCCTGTTAAAAAATATCGGCTAATCAGTTGGGAATATTCCCTAGGTAGTGCTATTTTTGTGAAAACTGCAACAGTACTTGTTAGACCTATAACATAAGAATCGAAGTCCAAACACATTGCTTAGTCCTACTATGAAGAGTTTATGGTGAGACGTTGTTTTATATGGGAATTTTAAAACATTTTCTTTATCGTAAAACAGGAAAATGGCACTTAGTGGGCACAAGTCCAATTTTCGCAACTAATGAACCGAACAAGTTCAAATCTCCTCCACATTCTATTCAGATGTTATTGTTTACAAGAATGCACGTTCAAAATCAACCTCAACATCTAATGAATTCTAGAGTTCACAATGTATCACATGATTCCCCTTCTATAAAAATTTCGAGGCAGATCCAAGATAGCGGAAATGAGTATATATCCTCGTAACAAGCTTTGCTTTCTACGCAGCTTTTTTTATTCTTTATTTTTAAAAAATAAAATTGTGCTTCCCACCCAACTTTTGGTTGATCTTACACAATCCTACGGACAGAGGAAATGCCTGTACTTGAAACAAATTAATGCGGAGCTAATCAGCTTCGTTCAGGTATTCAAGTGTAAAAGTACGTTGCTGGAAATTTGTATAACAGGGAAGATATCAGAAGGTAAATGTGGACACTGCTGTCAATTTGGCATAAGTTCTTTTCAAGAATGTACGTTCATTTGATACTTGCTACTAATAATGAAAACTAATGTGAAGCACAGGTGCATTGAGAACTTGAAATGTCCAAATTCAAAACGTTTTTCAGCATATCAACTCCAATGCAAGCCGATTGAGAGCTCTGAGTCCCGTGTATCTTCAGACCACTGAATTCGCCTTGGTCTAGGGTAATACGCCCCTAGACAATTTGAAACAATAACATTAGTAAAAAAAAGTGACGGAACAGTTCTTAAAAATGCAACGCGTCAGTAAGAAACTGAGGACACCGCGAGAGTTCAAGCTTCTCAAAAGCAAGTCACACTGAAACAGCATCCCTTTGGGGGGAAACAAAAAAATTGCTCGCACAACCAATCCCAAATAGCGGCATAGTTTATTTGACAAAACGTTGGCTTCACAGTTCGGAAGGTCGTATGTTCGAGCCCAGTGACGACCTATCTTGACCAGGTTTTCTGGTACACGATTGGGATGGTACAGATAGACAAAAGTTTTGACGAATGATCGCTTTGCCAAATGGGTCGTTTGACACACACGAGAGCATTCACGGTGCCAGATTTGACCTCTGTTACGGTAGCGGCATTACTTTAACTGAAAGTGTGCCTATTAATAAAGAAAGCTCCCTTCTCGTAGTACAGGCAGCTTTCATTTAAAATAAATTATATATCATAGTGTTCACATGTGAAACGCTGTGTGAGCGGCTACATTTGAGTACATGATCAACGCGGCTGCCATCTTGAAATCTTATCAAATTGAAGAGGTAAATTCTAAGTGACAAGTGGGTCAATCTATCATACTGAAGAGGTAAATTTAAGTGGCAAGTGTTGTCAATATATTGAAGAGGTAAATTTTAAGTAGCAAGTGGGTCGTGTAACATCAAACGATACGAAGATGTTCCAGAAAAGCATTTCAGGTGCTAGATTTAACCTACCTATTGCAGTATCGAAATTATCTTAACTTAAAGTTTACGTATTGCTACAATTATCCAGCGGCACACTTTCAGTGAAGCTAAACTCCCCTATCGTGAGAGGTAGTCAAATCTGACACTTGTACCGCTTCTCTGCGAACATTCTCGTATTTGATGTCACACGATGACCCTATTAGCAAAATTTATATCCATCCAATATGGTGGGCACCTACTTTCAAATATAACTCCTCCCAATCATTCCACATTTCGCGGCCCTAGTTTGAGAAGGTTCTATCTGCATCTTTTGAGATACAGCCCTTCACAAAGTTTAACTGCTATTATGTGAAACATTACTGAAGGTATCTTTGCGTATAGCTCACTTCGCTACCTTCTTAATGTAGCACAAGATTGCCCTCATAGATACAGGAATGCAAGGCAAAATCCTTATCTTTACAAGCCCATTGATGTCATTATCTCAATTTTGACAATTCTCTTAGTTACAACCTAGTCAAACCAGACCCGCGATTTGTATATTACCATGCTTCATTTCCTTGTCGGTTTGGGAACTAGCAAGCTCTACTGGGACTTTCGAATCTCTGTATACCTTTCTGGCGAAATGGGGTAAAGGTAAAACTGATGGTAAACTGCAAGGCAAATGTAATAAGTGATTCTACAGTGTGGTCCAAGAGTCTCGAGTACAGCCTTGTTCCAGACACACAAATGGAAAATTAATGTGGAAGCTACATTGCGGAGTACATGTCCAACGTTGCAGCCATAATGGATGGATTTTTTTCCCTTCAAATGGTAAGTGGGTCGTGCGACATACCGAACACGAGAATGATCCATGAAAGTTATTGCACAAATCAGATGTGACCTACCCGTCATGGTGAGTTGAGGGCAGCTTCCATTTTCCCCAGCACAATGGTGCCTCGCCTTACTACGGGGCAATGATACACGTGAATGACTTGATATTCAGTTTTCGCGTACCTAGCTAAATCTATTGGGATTCTTGAAGCAACTCGTGAATGTGAATCATTTGAAACCAGGATCAGAGTGCTTAAGATAACATCCCAGCGTATTTGCTTCTAAAAATGTTGTCATTAACTGGACTAGGCGCCTGAAGCCCTGCATCTTTCAACTGGAAATCATGATGCTCATTTTCAGTTAAACAGCGGCACTGGAACAGGTAAATACATCTGACCAGTGGAGTAACTTTCTGGGAACAATCCCGTGTTTGATATATTACATGATCTACTTACGATCTGAAAACAAAAAATGCCCTCCATTTAATATGGCGAACACGTTGGTCACGTACCCCAATGAATAGTTTCCTAAATGGAAGTTACATCACTCGACATTTCAACCAGCGTTGAAAAAAAAATAAGATTCTTTTTTTAAAAAAAGAAACATATATTTGTTGATTTTTTATTTAAATAACTTACAGCACTAAAAAGCTAATAAGTTGGTTTCTCCTTTCCATACCTTAACCAGTAAAAACTAAAGTAAGAAAAATTCACAAATAGGTGGTGCTCGATACGGAAGATAGCAATGGAAATTAGGCAATTACAACAACTGGTAACAATTCGAAAACGAAAGAAGATATGGCGTTACTGACTTATGGTATATTTGACAAAGTGAAGTTAACATGTAGAAAACTTCTCTATTACTTTCGTCGATACACGATGAATGTAGTGGTTTCATAGCCCCTGGGGATACACCTCCACGCATCAGCTTTCCTTTTAAAATGACGTCTGTCTTCCTTTCTTCCTAAGCAATTGCAAATTTTTATAATCGCAATTGGCTCTTTTCTCCAGTCTACATCTTCCTAACGAAAAACTTCTAGAATTTAAGTTTACCAAGATAAATTTTAATAGCCCTCAAAACTGTACTATCAATTTGGGAACATCCTACGACAATATTCCATAAAGTATGAGAGCTATTTTGGAGCTGCGGTTGGTTAGTGGCAGAACGCTTACTTCAGGTCTGTGGGCTCCCTGATTCGATCCCAGCTCATGTCACGTGGTCTTTATGGTGAACAAAAACCGTGTGTGCTTGTTCTCTCGTTTTCCCCCAATTTCTTCATTCCGCCAATTCTCCCATTATCATCCATTCGATCTGATCCAAAGTTGCCTAAAGGCCTTCGATAAAACAATGCAATGAGAGCTATATAATGAAACCAAATCAATAATGCATACGCAGCTCTGAATTTTCATCCTTCCATTGAGTATGAATTCGACGAAATCAAATAATTCATACAAATAGTAGGTAATGTTACAAAACAACAATTCGGTTTTGTAAACAAAAACTGGATTGTCTGTTTTGTGTATTAGTTTTCATATGTATTAAGAAATTAATATACAGTGTTTTTAATATAAATTGTAAACTTATAATGTGAATCGGGATCCTACGTTCTCTTCTAAAATTTCGCGTGTAATATGAAGTGAAACCAATCATTGGTTTTGGTTTACATCGTAAGCCTATTATCACATAAGAACTGAAAGATAAATTTCAAGCTTACATTAGAATTCAAACCACAGAATCATTAAAAATACTGCACTTTATTGCCACTTTTTTTTAAATAATTTTTTTTCAATCATTGATCGTTTTTTTAAAAAAAAAAATCACCTGATTTACAATGCGATTTTAACCAACTGTTATATTACGTGGGGAAAAAAAGAACACCTCGTTGAATGGAACGTTGGATTTCTGGCTTTGTGAGCTAGGTTCGATTCCCGGAACGGTGACGATTTTCACCAATGTTTCTCCTTTCCACTTCTAATTGCTTCCCTTCTCAACATTTTCCAAATTCATGGAAATAGGATAGAAAAGTCAGGTTATTTTTTTTCTTCTGCATATTTTAACATTTTAATTAATTGCTTATCAAAATCATAAAAATACGGGAAAACATTAGAAAAAAAAAAGGTTAGTTTATTTCCCTCCTACGCGACAAAAATTATCCATTCCTTGTGATGATGTAATTCTGCTAGTATTACTTGGAGACAGACGAGTCACAATGCCCCTTACCTCCTAATCTGTTTCAGATTTGTGTACTCTTTCATTCGTCGGTTTGAGAAATAAAAGGCTGTACTGGGGCTTTTGGATCACCCTGTATACACAAATAAGATGCAATAGTAGTGTACTGAATACAACAGCTCATACACATACCTGTTGCATCCCCATTTTCTGCTGCCTTCTCCTCCTTGTCCTCAGTTGTGCCATTTTCCTTTGGTGTATCGCCATTTTCTACTTTCTTTGGGGTTTCGCTTTTTGCCTCCTCTTTCTCTTTCTTCTCAACCTCCTTCTCTGGGGTTGCTGGAGTGGTTTCCCTGAAAGACAGCACTCATTAGTATACTAGACAATTACCACCTACACGACAAATGTATTACACTACAGATAAAAATATATAAGAACGTCACGATATAAATTATAACACAAAAGTGCTTGTATTAAAGTACTAGCAGGAAAAAACACGCACAACCAAATGAATCAGTTATGCCCAAAATAACATGGAATAGACTATATTCTGAATTTCAACTTTTGAATTACAAATTGAACTTCTTACACAATACAAATTTCAGCTGTGCTTCTTAAGACGGTCTTCTACTTCTGCCAGAGCTAGAAAGTTTACTATTGGTGCTTATGGACAGAAAATTGATACCGAATATCTTCATTTTCTAAGGAACTGGATATCTTTAATAGAAAAGAAAAGTTTTGGATTATTATAAGAAGTTTATGCACGGGTTGAAATACTTAGAACGTACATTTGTTTCCTAGTTTTTCAGAAATAAATTACTAAAAAAAAAAAAAAAAAAAATATTATTATTTTTTCTACAAATTACAATATGTCTAACTTTGCAACCACTTACCTTAGAAAGACCAACTTTTTTTTTGTTTCATTCCTTGTGAACAAACGATTCTAATAATTTTAATTGCAATCATATCTGATACACCAATAAAAAAATAGTATTTTTATATAGCTATTCCAGTCCACCTGTCAAAGGTATGATGAGAGTAAGCCAGCCGCGCCCCGCCCCTGTCTTCGCTTTTAGTCCGAGGGAAAAAAGAAGGGAGGGGACTACACAAATCCCCTCTTTATTCAGCTTCTACAACAGGTCCCGACGCGAATGTAGACATGCTGTTTTAGAAAACAGCACATACCTGAAAGATTTTATGTAGTGAAGGTGAGATATGAGAATTTTGTAACAGTATAGCAACATATTTGGAATGGTGTGATATTTGGAAGAGTTGCAAGGTCTATTGTGTGGTTTCCTGAAAAAAAAAATTAGTTTAAAGTTATATGAAAACTCTCTTTTTCTGATTCATATATAAAAATATATCCTAACGTTACTTTTACTCTCACTAACGAACATCTTACTGCCTGTGTTTATCAATATTCATGTGCCTAATATAGGCTGCAGCCGCAACAGATATATCTATAGAGAAGTTCTGCCTTTTTATTCTTGGAAAAACTGTGAGTAAAGGAGGCATGCAAACAGAAGTACTATTGCATGTCACAAGGCCTGAAACCCTGGAATAACCTATAACTTTGACCCTAAAACTGGCAGGTCCTTTCCAGTCTCTTTGTATTCTCCATTTGTGTCCCTCCTAAATTTTAGTAACTACAAGTCTGACAGAGATGATTTTTACACCGTTGGATTCGTCATGGTCTGCAATGGTGAGGAAAACTATGAATGTGACTAGAACTGGCAAGTCCTTTCGAATCGCTTAGTACGCGTATTATCCATTTGTAACCCTATTAGATCTCAGTAGCCACAAGTTCGACAGAGATAAGCCATACACCGTTGGATTAGTAATGGACACCGGTGGGAAAATCTATGAATTTGACTAAAACTGGCAGGCCCCGGGATTCGCTTAGTAAACTCCATTTGTTCCTATGACTTTGAAGTTTTTTGAGGGGATATGTTATAAGTCGAATTTATACGGTGGTGCTTTGGTTTTATTTGTAATAAAACTATTACTTAGTTTTTTTTTTTTTTTTAGATTATTAGGCTAGGAATTGTTAGATTGCAATCTACCTTTGACTTCAGTGGATGGAAAGTACAACTATTTTTAATTGAGTAAAATCTGTCACTACTCCTTCCCTGCAAGACAATTATGCAGAGAAAATGATTGATCTAAATTACTTCTGATAGCTAGCTGATAGGCAGATAGATAAACATTCTAAATTATGTCTTCGAATTAAAAAAAAATCATCTACCATAACTTTGGCCTGGTTATTATTAGGAGAGAAATTAAACAGGCGTTGGAAAAAGGTAATTACTCTTTATAAGAATAGGAGTACAAAGCCAGGGAGAGAGAAATGGCCCTATTAGCTATACTTAGTAGCTCCCATACATAACAACCCTTTATGCGTTAAAAAAAATATCAGAAAGTAATGCGTCTTCCGAAAACATCAAATTAAATTATTACTGGCCTATTTCTACGACTAGGCTATTGTAAAAGTCTGTATAACTCAGCTCACATTTTAGTCTATCTTATGTGGACAACGTTACATTAGCCTTAAACACATCCTGTATACGGGGTAGTTCTCAACCATCGTACCACTGAATTCGGCTCCTATTGCACATATGGTAGAGCTTTGCAACAAAAAAAATATACATATCAAAGTGCATGTGCAGAATCACATGATGATGTTGCTGAAAGCAGTGGCGTCCCGGGAATACATCTACGGGAGGCAACTTCACAATTTTAAATAGAAACTGAGGTTGATTTTGCTCCCTTTGCAATAAGCACGACATTTTGAATCACTTTTAGAGGAACAAAAACTTTTGAGTCTTGGCGCGGGCCAGATCAAAATGAATTTATAATTTCTTAAAAAATCCGGTAAAACATTTTGAATTTAATCAAGAAGTAAGAAAAAATAATTGGATTCCTTATCCTAACATTAACAAACATAACTGCCACAACACAAGAAAAATTTAGGGGTAGCGTGTCTGCCAACCAAGCGGCATTGGATATGTCGGGCGTACGAACCCTGCTCCGGCCGGCCATCCTGACTGAGGTTTGCCTCAGTCTCAACAGGCGAATGCCAGGATGGTACCTTCTGTAAGGCTAGGTTCTCTGCCTTTGCGCACTAGGGATGTCAATTCGCTCGGCTCGAGCGGCGAGTATAATGCCCGAGTTGATTCGTCGCTCGAGCTCGACTCATTGTAACCGAGTCGCAGCGTGAGTCTCTCTGAGCAACGACTCGAGCAGTTCTAAATACCGACTCGATTCGACTCAAGCAGTTCTGAGTACTGACTCGACTCGACTCGAGCACTTCTGAGTACCGACTCGACTCGAGCAGCTAGATGAGCGCCGACTCGACTCGACTCGAGCAAATAGTGAGCGCCGACTCGACTCGACTCAAGCAAATAGTGAGCGCCGACTAGACTCGAGTAGGTACTGAGCACCGACTCAACTCGAATCGAGCGAGTCAGCATTGAAATAACTAAAAAAAACTTTTTAAAGACTTTCTTTTCTTAATCAATTCGTACTAAAAAGGAAAAAAAATGTTTATGCATGACTAAAATGAAAAGAATGGGCGCGTCATTTCAAGAATTTATGAAGCGACAGTATATGAGAGCGCGCTTATGCTTTTCTTTTTGGGCATGCATAAACAAAACTAATTTTTTTTCCTCTTTAGTTCGAATAGATTGAAGTTTTTTATTACTTTTTTATGTTAATTTAGTTTCACTATTTGTTTTTTCTATCCTACTAACTTTAGAAACAATGACAGTAGAAAGCATGACAGTCGATGTGAAGTTAGTTTATTGATCTTCTTGGTAACATAATTTGTTGTTCTAAGTTTTCTCTAATAACTGAACAAGTAGAAAACCGAGATAGCTGTGAATAAATTATGAGGTAAGATAACTTTACATTACTATGACATCGTCCACTGACGCCTTTTCTGACTGTTATGTCAATCCGATCGGCTCGAGCGGCGAGTCTAACGCTTGAGTTGAGTCGTCGCTCGAGCTCGACTCACTGTAACCGAGTCACAGTGTAAGTCTCTCTGAGCATCGACTCGGCTCGACTCGAGCACATAGTGAGCACCGACTCGGCTCGACTCGAGCAGTTCTGAGTACCGACTCGAGCAGCTACTGAGCGCCGACTCGAAAAAAATGTCCTAACGTTACTTTTACTCTCACTAACGAACATCACTGTCTGTGTTTATCAATACTCATGTGCCTAATAGCGGTTGTAGCCGCAGCAGATGAACCTATAGAGAAGTTCTGCCTTTTTATTCTTGGAAAAACTGTGAATAGAGGAGGCATGTAAACAGAAGTACTATTGCATATCACACGGCCTGAAACCCTGGAATAACCTATAACTTTGACCCTAAAACTGGCA
>JAGDQP010000823.1:29124-48064 GCA_022664845.1 Lepisma saccharinum
AGCAGATGAACCTATAGAGAAGTTCTGCCTTTTTATTCTTGGAAAAACTGTGAATAGAGGAGGCATGTAAACAGAAGTACTATTGCATATCACACGGCCTGAAACCCTGGAATAACCTATAACTTTGACCCTAAAACTGGCAGGTCCTTTCCAGTCGCTTTGTATTCTCCATTTGTGCCCCTCCTAGATCTTAGTAACTATAAGTCCGACAGAGATGATTTATACACAGCTGGATTAGTCATGGTCTACAATGGTAAGAAAAATTATGAATGTGACTCTAAAACTAGCAGGTCCTTTTGAATCGCTTAGTATTCTCCATTTGTGACCCGACTAGATCTCAGCAGCCACAAGTTCGACAGAGATAAGCCATACACCGTTGGATTAGTAATGGACACTGGTGGGAAAATCTATGACTGACTAAAACTGGCAGGCCACGGCATTCGCTTAGTAATCTCCATTTGTTCCTATCACTTTGAGTTTTTTTTTCTAAATACGTTATAATTCGAATTTATACGGGGGCGTTTTGGTTTTGTTTATAATAAAACCATTACTTAATATTTTACGTTATTAGGCTAGGAATTGTTAGGTTACATTCTACCTTTGATTTCAGTGGATGGAAAATACTATTTTTAAGTGAGTAAAATCTGTCACTCTAGCTAATGATTTTTTATTTGTTTGTTTGTTTCTCTTCCGAGGAAGTGTTTTAACTACTCCTTCCCAGCAAGACAATTATGCAGAGATAGGGAGATAGACAAACATTCTAAATTATGTCTTCGAATTCCAAAAAAATCATGTATCATAACTTTGCCATATGGTTATTTTTAGGAGAGAAATTAAACAGGCGTTGGAAAAATGTAATTAATATTTAGGTCCTTTGGGGCGGGAGGGGAGAGACTGCATTACGAAGTCGAGTAACTCTTTGCGGGACCTGCAACCTTATTTCGGGTAATAATTTTTCTGAGTGAATTTTACTATGTATTAGTTTGTGTAGAAATGATAATAGAAAATTAACTCTTCTATTTTAACTCATTCAGCGCACAAATGCAGAGAATAAAATTATCTGGCGCTGGGTCTTAGGTCGCCCTGTGTGAATTGATGAAGTACATAATTGACGTATTATTAGCATTAAAGTGTTGCTCCGTAGTGTAATTGCTAAAGCAACGGATAATAAATCACAACGTTGCAGGTTCGAATCCATCCACAGATACGTGGAAAATTTTTCGATTATAAATGAAGACGAGAGAGTAAAACATGTCATTGAATAAAGGCATAATGTAATCAAGGTCCAGTTTTTTTTTCTAAAACTACTGTAAAAATATGCATAATTCGGTTTTACTAAAATGTAATTTTCCTCAGTATGTAACTTGGTACTATTTTGAGTGCATACAACTGAAAAATAAGTTGGGCAACATTGGGCCACATGTACATTGGAATTACCATATAGTTTGCTCTACGTTGAACTTCGCTTTTAGGGCCAACGTTATCGCTAACGATAAGGCTATTTGGCCAACGACCAAATAGTACGTAGGTCGAACAGTACTGAGAAACGTTAATCTAACGTTAAAACGTACAATCAGATTTTCAATGATCCAACAAGAATTTGCTACTTGAGGTACACACGATTTTGTATTATATTTGTTGTTACTAATACAATTTGCAATATAATTACTAAATGAAAATTTCTATATTACTATTGAGTTGATCCTTTATAATGCGGCCCTCGCTCTCTTCCTGATTAGTCAATTTGGCCAGCTGCCAAAAAAGGTTGGAGATCCCCTGGAGTAGACTATAACGTTTTTCCGAATGATGATTGAATTAGCTGTTTGGGAAGATTGCTCGTTAGTATTCACAGTGCAATGTAAATATTATACTTGTTAATAATTGCTCTGGGATAAATAGCTACTACTGAACTATGATATATGCAGCAAACGCAAGTTAGATGTAAGATTAGAAATTGTATTTTACAGCTGTAAGTAATGCTTTTGTTACAGTACTACACAAATCTGCTTTATGTAATAAATAGTGCAATAAATACAGAAGAGGTATAGAATGAGTGAAGACAATACACGGTCTGGAAAGTCGAAATAATATATTGCATTATACTACAATAATAACTTCTATGGGGAAGCAGAGGCGGGGGGAGGCAATCTTCCTCCACTCACCACGTGCACCCTCTTAGTATAGAACCATTGAGGAAGAACACAAACTCTACAGAATTAGCCATTTTTCGCAGGAAACCGGTCGAGAACCTGTTTCATTCAAGCGGTACACACATACTTATTCAGACATTCGCTTCTCCAACTTCTCACCCCTTCCACTGCCAGACCTAGAGTGGGGCGTGGCTTACCATCATCAAATCTTTTAGAGGTGGACTAGAATAGCTATATAAAAATACTATTTTTTTATTGGTGTATCGGATATGTTTGCAATTAAAATTATTAGAATCGTTTGTTCACAAGGAATAAAACAAAAAAAGTTGATCTTTCTAGTGTAATTGGTTGCAAAGTTAGTCATATTGTAATTTAGAGAAAACAAAATAATTTTATTTATTTTTTAATAATTTATTTCTGAAAAACTAGGAAACAAATGTACGTTCTAAGTATTTCAACCCGTTCATAAACTTCTGAAGAATGCTCCAAAACTTTTCTTTTCTATTAAAGATATCCAGTTCCTTAGAAAATGAAGATATTCGGTATCAATTTTCTGTCCATAAGCAACAACAGTAAACTTTCTAGCTCTGAGAGAAGTAGAAGACCCCGTTAACAGCATTAAGTCTACACACAGAAATTACTTGATCATCTTAGGAAAATTCGTGTATGAAAAATACATTTATAAAAGCTGAGAAAAATCTGTTATAAATATGGACGGGACGTGCGTACACTTCTACAAGTTCAATCGTAACTGCGGATCTTTTTAAAATCTTTAGCTATGCTCAGTTTGTACACTTCTAAACAAATGTTGATGGTTGTCCTGAGGAAGTTCAAATTGCAGGATTTCAGCAATCCTTAGTATACAGGGTGCATCCAAATATGCGAGACAGATTTTCCAGTCGAATACCTGATATCAAAACAAGAAAATTAGCTCACATGAGCATATGTCATATTCCGCTTCGCTTCAGAGATACAGGTTTTCTAACTTAAAGCATGCAATCTACCCCCCTCAATAAAGTTTCTGGGAGTAGACTTGCATCAGCATGGTGCATATTTGGGAAGAAAAATTTCAAGTTTTCGGGTTGTCAGTGTTCAAATTGTATTTAATATTTAATTGCATATTTAATATCTCCAAAACGATAAAATTTCATTTAAAGTAGAAGGTGCAGTGTTACCAACTGAGATCAAGACACGAGCTGGTGAGCTTCTAAGGTCGGAACCTAGTTTTGGTAAAATGGGCTTCGAATCTCTCCGTTCAATTCACCCCCGGCGAGATTTGAACCCGTGACCACGCGCTAACCTTTCGGCCACCCCGAAGTAACATGTTTGCACAAAATTTCGAAAACAACACATTGTCAGGGACACGTACGTATATAGTGTAGTTACTTCATTTGCATGAATAGTAAACTCCTCACATTTTATCCCTTATCCTTTCCATATCCATAATGCCTGAAGGTCATGAGCACATTTTAAAATTTCGATATATCGCGCAAATTATTCTATTACGCCCTTGCTTCAAATGTGTTCATCATCACTTGTAACACCAACTATGCAATAAAATGACTTACCGCTCATTTAAAAATGAAGGGTGGCAACACAGAACCCAAAAACATGATACCATCTCAATATGTGCCATACGGATAAAAAATCTACTTCCATAAACATTTTCCTTTCATGCCTAGTTTCTGATTTATATTCAATCAATGTCTAGGGGTAGATTGCATGCTCCAAATTGGAAACCCTGTATCGCGGAATATGACCCATGTTTATACGAAGTGATTTTCGTGTGTTAGTGTCAAGAATTCGTCGGTGAAGTTTATCCCACATATTAAGATACCCTATATTACAAACTGAAATTAGTATTTTATCCAATGTAGCCGAACAAATGGTACAGTGTTCGTTGCCCTTAGCATTCGGACGGTCTTGGAATTTGAATATTTAAGGTCATTAGGCAATTTTTGCTCAAGTCGAATGAATGGACGATTGGTGGAATAAAGAACCTGGATAATCCGACATATTCGTCCACCACCAAACTCGCATGGCACGAGCTGGATTCGAACCGCGCTCTGGGAGCACTATATTGATAGGTTATATATTTTAAAAAAATTAATCCCTGCACGAAAAAATTCAAACTACACCCTTGGAATAAAAAAATTAGTAAAATCCAATCAATCCCTTTTCTCCCCCTATCATCATATATTCAACACAGGCAGGTGAACATGAAGGTTGCTTGAAAAAATTACTTGAACTTGTTTCCACATATATATACCCTTCGTGGACATTGGTAAATTAAACTTCATTGCATGTTACACATTTGCGGAAAGTAAAAAAGAAAGTAATACAAATCATTTTTCCGAAAGTTCTCTTCCACTTCCTTCATACTAATTCCCAGTTTTATAATCGACCACTAAGCTCCCAGTCAGCGCTAAGTTGAGGCCAAGTTATAATTTTGCATTGCTGGGGATAAATCATATTGTCATTCATTACGCAAGTAGCCAAAGAAAAAAAAAACCTACGAAAACCTTTCCAAAGATTGAGGATAGTGTTTCTCAATAGCTTGTCACAATTGCCCACGTATGGACTCAGCTTACCAAGCGGTTTCGTTAAGTCACGTCGTCAGCGCAAAACACAGCTCTCCAACTTTTCTTGGGAGGGTTTACAAAATGACGTTCACTTAAGAAAAAAAAAATCTACTCAGTCACCGACGCAAAATTTGTATTTCCAAAGAGAACCATAATCTGTATTCATAAATAGCTACACAATTTTTCTTGTTTATAGTAAGTTTCTCGGCTCGCCGCTAGCTCATCCCTCTGAACTCTAGCACATTTCCTGGTAAACTGACGCGTTTGGTTCAACATTACCTCTTAGCTGAAATACGGTAGTATGAAGCAAACATAAGCTTAAATTTATCAGGATGTTTAAGAAAATTAGCTATTGAGCGCAGAGACATCTAGCGCCAAGCCAAGAGACTTCTTCGAAGCCAAAAAATGCGTAGCTAGTTATGAATACAGACTATTACTCTGTATGGTTCTGTTTTTACTGCTGTAGTCAATTTCTGAAACTGCACAAAATGATTAAAATAACTTGCGGCACAGTTCCAACTACGAAGTTAGTTTCTCCTTTTGAAATACTTTGGACAGTAAACACTACATCTATGTTACTTTCGTCGGTACACAACGAATGAAGTGGTTTCAGGTGTTTACATAGTAATTAAGATCGAAAAAGAAACAATTTAATTTACAATGTTTCTACGTATCAGCTTTCCTTCTGAAATAACGTTCCTGCCTTCCTAACTAATTGCAAATTTTATAATTGCAGTTGTTTCTTTTTTCGCTACATCTCACAAACGAAATGTTCCATGATTTAAGTTTTCTATGATATGTCTTAGTTAAAACTTCTCAGCTCTAAAAATTTTACTATCAATCTGGGAATATCTTATGACAACAATAAATTCCAAAAATATGACAGCTATTTTGGAGCCGCAGTCGCTCAGTGGTATAGCACTTACCTCCGGTCCTTGGGGTCCCCGATTCGATCCCGGCTCGTGCTATGTCGAGTTTGAGGCAAAGGGGTGTTCGTGGGTTCCCTAGTTTCCTCTCACTTCCTTCATTCCATCATCATCCATTGTCTGATCCAAATTTGCCTAAAGGCCTTAGATAAAATTCAATTCAATGATAGCTATTTAATACATTTAAACATAACTTCGCATTTCCTTCTTTCAGCATACACATAGGTAACTTTATATTTCCATTAAGAATAAATTATTTTTGAGCAATTTGTGAAGAAATTAATTTCATACATTTTGCATAGTAAAAAGTTGGTAATGATACGAAACAACAAACTTTGTTTTGTAAAGAAAAACTATTTGTCTTTTATTTTGTGTTCATTTTCATATGTATTACCAAAATCTACGTTCTCCTCTACAATTTCGCGTGTAATATGAAATGAACCACCTAAATAACTAAAATTCTAGTTCCATCACTTTGGATCGGATTTACAGCATAAGAGCCTATTACAACATCAGGCCTGAAAGGTGAACTTCAAGCGTATATATAATTCAAGCTAAACAAAATTTATCAAAAATACTGCACGTTATTTCTACTTTTATTTAAATATATATATTATACATAATTTAAAACCTGCAACCAACCTTGACGCAAAACGAAACATTGATACCCTTTTACACTCAAAAATTGGCCGACGTCTAAATTATCTTTTTGGCATTAATACAGGGAATAAGTTTAGAAACGCCAACGTTGATTTAAATCAAATATATAATATAATTTTTTTTTTTAAAAAAGTAGAAATAAAGTGCAGTATTTTTATAGTCCTTATGTGAAGATAGGCTCTTATGATGTAAACCAAAACCAAAGAGATCGACAAAGAATTTTCACCAACTATATGATTCATTTCATATTACACGCGAAATTTTAGAAGAGAACGTAGGAACCAATTCACATTAAAAGTTAAGAATTTGCATTACAAATACTGTATGTTTATTTTGGTAATACATATGAAAACGAGCACACACAAAACAAAAATGGATATTTCGTAACATTACTTTGTGCATTTCAAATTATTTTATTTCTTCACAAATTCCTCAAAAGCAAATTATATTCAATGGAAGCATAAAGTTTACCCATGTGTATGAAGGATGAAAATGAAAAGCTGTAAATCCACTATTGATTTAACTGCATTAAATAACTCATCGAATTCTAAGGTCCTTTTAGGCAACTTTGGACCAAACCGAATGGGGTATGGGAGAATTGGCGGAATGAAGACTGAGGAAACGAGAAAAACCTAAAAAGAAAAAACACCCACACGGCTTTTGTTCACCACAACGCCCACATGATATGAGCCGGGATCGAATCGGGGACTACGAGTTGTACGCTCTACCAATGAGCGACCGCGGCTGCAAAATAGCTCTAATACTCTCCGGAATATTGTCATAGGTTGTTCCCAAATTGATAGCACAGTTTTGAGGGCTGAAAACTAAGCGAAATGAACAAATTTATCTTAGTCAACTTAAATCCTAGAATATTTCGTTAGGAAGATGTAGACCTTTCACCTTTCCGCGTCAGCCAAAAAGCCCGTTGTTCTTCGGTAACCTTAAGTCACACCACTCACCATTTACAAATATAAAATAGCTTAGGTCATATATTTGAACACACGGGCATTCCGGACATGATCATGGTGGAAAGTACAAAATCTATTCAGCAACTAAACCGTGCAGTCATGGGAGAGCTACAGGCCCAATAACGGGAAGGGATAGGAGAGGCTAGAACGAGTTCGGTCCACAAGTCCTGCGTTGCGTTGCTAAACGTACAAACGTTAATTCGTGTAACTTAGATATGAAAAACCAAAGGCATCGAGATAGTTTCATAAAATGCTCTAGTTCCTGACAAAAACTAAGTTTTGACACTGAAAATAGCATTCCTAAACTAAATTATAACCCTTCTTTTTTTGGGGGGGGGGGGGGGGATAAAAAATAAAAAGCAAACCACGCTTATGGGGGGGGAATCAATGTTAATACAGAGGATCGCCCTCGCTTACGGAATTTTATTAACTACAAAGAAATTAAATCAGACGGACTTCTTTCTATAGTGTCACATCTCTACAATATTTAATGAATATAAATCACCATCTGACTTAATTCTTGGTAGGTAGTAAATTTTGACAAACGAAAGGGTTCCTCTGAAATAACATTGGGTACCCAGACCCCCAAGCGAGGTTCATTCTTGAGTTTTACTCCCCAAAAAGGGGGGTTAAATAATTACAACACACCACTGATACTTGCATGTGGCGAACCCTTCAGCGCTCAGTTCTTCTACCATTTTATCGCTGATAAGTATCTTTGCCTCCCTCAAAGGTAAGGACTTCTGGAAAGGCTAGGGTCTTGTTCGAAATACAGTGCCATGCTGATTCATTCGATGAAACTAGGAAAACCTAAAGCCAGGTTCGCCGGCAGTCAACGTTATGCCTAGTCTCGTGGTTCGCGACCAAGGTAGTCGACTAGCTCTATGATCCTCAAGCTTTCTTCGAACACTCCAGAACAATGCGGAGTCTACAAACTAGCAACCTCCTTTCGTATTGAGCACGGGACCGCTTGTATACCCTGCGAACGGCCTTTTCCCTTGGAATTTCACTGCATCAGATGTCATCTGAATCCTGGAGTTTTACGACCAACGCGTGTTGACAGGGTGGTTGTATCCTAGCTCCCCACCCTCGCTGGTGCCTGTGTTGCCAAATTACTCTTGTATTCCGCCCTTTAAATTGAAATTTTAGAAGTTGAAAACTTCTTGTACTGTTTGGTTATGCTATTGGTAGCTGGTGTCAGTGCTGATTAAGTTACATCTGCACTTTTATATTTTTGAATTGAATTTTATTCAGTCTGTGTGTGTGTGCTAGAAGCTCTTGTTAGACGACGTGTTAAAATGTCAATTTTCAGACCGTGGTTACAGGGTGAAAACCCATTATCCAGGCAGGAGACGCCAAATTAAAACAAAAGTGTCTGCATTGGGACAGGATTGAAAACAAGAAAAGCTCGATTCAAGGCATAATCAAGACCTGGTGTAATTAAAATTATAAACATCTGTGAATTTGCGATCATTATATATAAAAAATCTATAATGATCATTATATAATTCACAGCCATATTAAATTCACTACTGGATAAGGCCTCTCCCGGAGGGCGGAGTTGGTCTACTGTTCCCAAGCTGACCAGACATGTTGGGAGAGGAGCCGAAGCTTTCAATTGTGATCGCCACTCTTTTCTTCACAGCACCCCTCTTATTGTCTTCACGATACTGGGTGAATACCGAAATTTGTTATCCCCCACCGGGAATCGAACCCGGAATCGCTTGCACTGAAGTCGAGCGCGCTACCGACTAGTTACACATGAGTCTCTCATATATGTATGTGTGTGTGTAAGAGACTGAGGAGGGCTGGGGGACATGTTAAATATGCATTAATGCATGTACGTTTAAACTAAAAATCGATCTGTGTCATTAATTTGTTTATAAAGTTTTATTTATTAAACGACCGAATTAATGCATTCCTAACACGATTTGATTTCGGAAGCTAGTTACTTAATACAACCAAAGTTCCTATGAACACAAGTTGGAAATAAGGTAACAACCTTACAAGCCCTACTGTACATTCCTTTCAATAAAATTTCTTTGGTGGTGAAAAATAATAGTGCTTTCTATTTCTTGCACGTTTTTTTTTCTTTCGTAAAAAACTGGCGACGATGGAAGAAAAAGCGTGGTATGGCGCGTGGAAAACTTATGGTGTGGTTGTGGTAAAAGAGGGAGAGAAGATACATGCCTTGCTGGTAGCGGAATGGGGGCAAGGGCGTTAAGGTATTTCGGCTACTATACTTCAAGCGAACGCTGATCACTCGGTAAGTTCACAAAATATTTCGCACCTGCCTATCAATAAAAACCATCACACCACCTGGCTTGAGCCCGAAACCTGTGAAATCAGTTCTAGTCAAACGTGTCAATAATCAACTGACAGTAGGTACAATAAGCAGAGTGCTGCATTCACGAGTGTAATGAAGTCCGAATTTAAGAGAGTCCTGAGTCAAACGTTAGTCAGTCTGAGAAGTCAACCGTGAGCTATCAAAAAAGGTGGTATGATCTACATGATTTAATAAAACAAGTGGAAGACGAAACAAAATTCGGATATGATTTCTGGAGAACCAGTTTTTCAACAAAATAGACGCCCGCTTCAGCCAACTTCGTTTATAAACACTTATAGTAATTAGCTATAAAATGTACGGAAAAATATAAAATGCCAATCAACTCATGCAAAAAATAAACTGAATTTCCCTAATAAACAGTTACTACTGACAAATATAATAATCAGTTTTCCCAGCAACGAAAAACTTTTCAAAGAGCGGGGAATAAGCTCACATATGCCAACGCGCGCCGGTCGCCAACAAACACTTGTTTGAATCTCGACTACCATGCCCACTGGTGACGATTGGCGCCAACTGTTCTTTGTCGTCTGCACCGGTGCCAAAACTTTATTACTATACCTCGTAAAATAACGGATTTTGCCAGTAGAAAGTGAATTTTTATGATACATAAATGGTTCAGTGGGATCATCTGCCACTAGTAATCTACAAAATCACTCTCCCCATCCAAATATCAGAATAATAAAAAGAATTCGAAGACACCGGCAACTGCGAATCAGCAGTTTCCACCCGATGTATTTTTATTTTGTTAATCGAAAATAACTGATAACGTACTACTGCTTGCTGTATATGAAAGAGATTTAAACAGCTTTTATGACCTACTGTACTAGCAATAAACTATACATAGGAAACGCCGACTGCACACGCATATACTTCCGACAGCCATTTTGACTTGAGTCCCGCCAAAACAAAGAAACTCTTAAATCTCAAAATATCTCAGAAAGTACAGTATATTATGAAAATATAGTAACTTACTTTACTTCTGTAGCTGCGTCTGCCATTTTTGTCACAGAAAATTAAAGAAAGGAACTATGTTACACACAGAAATATCACTTAAAGCACGGACTGTCACTTCACACGACCGACACCTAACACAGCTAGACAGCAAGAGAGAGTTCACGCATGTGCCAAGTGACCTTCAATAAAGCTTTTTCCCGCGTTTGCTAGAGGTCTCTAGTATGGCAAGAGCGATAGGCTGTGAAGAAGGCGGAGAGGGGGGGACAGTTATTACGAATAGCAGAGTTGCCATAAGCGATAGTAATATCATGCAGAAGTGAGTGCAACGAGAGCAGTAGAAATTGACCACTAATGTAATTTCAAAGTTGATTCAAATTTTTCTTATAGGTTTCTACTATATACATTTATAACTTCTACTATTTAAAAATGGTAATTGTACCTCACATTTGCAGCAAATGGGGGCTGTCACTCGCCACTCCTCCAATTTTACGAGAAGTTCTCTCAGTTCAATATAAAATTGAATATACAGGCCTATAAACATTTAAAGAACAACAGACGTAGAAATAGTTTCCGGGGTGCGGTATATCCAGCGAATCTGTTCAACTCAGCTTGAGAAAAGAACACAATTGATACCCATAATGACCATTTCTGGTAAGCCACTTCTGCCTGGTCCAGATGTCAATAATTTTGTTTCCGGGCTGGGGTATATGAAGCGACTCTACTCTACCGTCAACTTGGCATTCGATATTTTGAGCTGGCCAATTGTCTCTCCGTGAATCTTTAGTTCCTTCTTTGCAGCATGCTTATTGTACATTACTTTTTTAAGTTAAACTCATTTTAAGTCCTATTTTCGAACTCTCATTACTCAGCTCTTCCACTCTGGTTTGTAATTCTTCTGCACTTGAAGCAAACAGGATTTTCAATTAGCCATTTTCCTTTAATGCCAGTGTACACTTCAAGACTTTGGGGTGTCAGAGGAGCGCAGGGAGAAATTGAAACTATATTTTAAAAACTTCATTGTGCTTTTTCTGATTGAAAAGATTCTCGGTACTTAAATGAGTATGAACCGTGAAATAATAGGTTTCGTCCTCTTAGATGCTACCAGAGAATGAGAAAGTAGCGACCCTAGGCTTATTTCAAGGTACCATCGTGATATTCGCCAGATAATGATCGCATAGTGTTGTTACTTTTTGTATGACCGAATGAAACCTCGTAAAACATTAATCAAGGTGGCCAGTGTCCGTATTTCAATCTGATCTTCCCGTGATTACGAAGTGACCACACTTCCACTGACTCTCTTCACTTCGTAGTGTGTTGCAAAAGTAAAATGCACCTCTTTCTACCTTTCACCTTATTTTACGCTGAATCCTTTGTTAATGTTTGCTTTGGAGACATAACATATAAATAGCAGTGTTGAATACAAAGCTTCACACACTGATATTTCACATCTTCCCTGGAAGATTTAGATAACTCATGAATTAATGTAGGGTAAACGTATAAGCTCTCCAAATAAATCACGGGGAAGAATTTTCCAGACAAAATGCCCGTAATTAGCATACCCCCGTAATCGGGTAAGAGTGGCTGAGTTCAACATTGGTAGCAATATCCTATATAAACTTAGCAGTTTTAGTTGAGTGGTCTATTATTGTTTCTTATGCTTTGCTGCAACTTAGTGACTATTAAAACTCTACAACACAGAATAGTCTTGAGTGACTGTAACTTGGGTTAGTGATGTATATCTGCTTCATGATGACTAAACAGACATGTAAATCATTCTGTCGTTTCATGCTTCGAAAACATTTTCAACAAGATTTAACCCTGTATTACAAAAGCTCTTTTGTTTGAAAGTGGCTACAATTTGACTACTCAAGTTTAGGGTCTATATTATTATTTTTTAAATCTGAAAATGTGTTTCTTTATAGAATTTTGTAGACAACAAGATGATGTGTCTCTGGAATACTTTACTGAATAAAAACATATAGAAATTTATGTATATAACTTCCTATCAGTATACCTGAACAGGCCCGTAGCCAGCCGAAAACCTTAGGGGGGCTGTGCAAAATTTAGGGTGGCCTAGTCGATATATCAAACATATTCCTTTGCGGAACGATTTTCATAAAAATGAATGGGTACATAACTAACAGGAGTAAATTATTGTCAGCGTGCTGTACTTCTATCAGTAAAAGAAACTGCTATGGCCCGGTTAGATGCCAGTGATTACGTTTATTTATCATCTGTATTCATACGGAAAGTCGTCTTATTTGCGCTTATATCTCCACATCCACATTTACTCCAGAGAATGGGAACCCCCTACTTCCTTTGGTCATCCCTTGCGAATCCATTGTAGAATTTTGGAATATGCACTTTTGGATAGAGCAGGTCTCAAGTCCATCATGTATATTAATTTGTGCATAGATCTAAGTAATAGCATAGATTTGTTCTCTTTGTCTACTCTTATTGATATTGTAATTATCAAGTTTTGGAATTTATTTTCCCACACTTTCGGAACCCTACAGCGCTGAAACGAAGTATTTGTGCATCCACGATGTCTATACTTTTTATCTTATTTTCATAAAAGGAAATTCATTAGGTAGGTATGTCGGTGTTGTTTTACAATTGCACTACCTCGCCTCAAATATATCACATAGCTTTTAGCGATAAGGCATGATTACGGAAAAGTAACAGAGAAACATTAATGTGGAATGCGTAGGTATATTAGACTTGATTTAACCCAGGCTTGTCACCAATCAAAATCTTTTCAAGGAGCACCGGTCCTGAGGATCAATTGGTTGATCTCATGAAGCATTAGCCAATATATTACGCAAAATTATCACACTATTATTCAAAACTGACCTACAAGCATGGCATTATTATTTCCAGAAATTTAAGATAGCTAAAGTTTAGAATATCTATTTCTCTAATTAAATCGAGACAACCAGACTAGTGTCGGTTTCGATACTAGCCTACAGTTTCGGTTGCCAAACCAATATGTGATTTGACTAAATCTACTTCTTAGTCTGATCACTGGGGAATCGAAGCCCCCCAATCCTTGGAATTCAATCAGCGCTTGCTTTCACTTGTGTGTGGGAAGGTTCTTAGATTTGAGCTGATATGTGTAGTATGTTCTGTGAAAACTACTTGTGTAGCTTCTCTAGCTAAAAGGACTTCGCGCCTAATGAATAATTGAGCACCTCGGAGGAACAAAATGGTAGTAAGCGCCATAGAAAATTTCCACAGTATATTGAAAATAAAATACAATGGTGTCTAAATCTTGAAACTTCGAGCGCAAACTTTTTGTTTTTCAGGTATGCAGATAGCTGCTGAATACAAAAAGCAAAAGGCTTGCGTTAGAAGTTTCAAGATTTAGACGCAATAGTATTTTATTTTCAATATGCTGTTTTCAATATTTGGTTACATTGAAGCTTTTTTTACGCTCAGCTGCTTTTAAGTACGTTATTTTGGATTCCGCCTTGTGGCGTTTGTCCGTATATATCTCACAACCCAAATATTAGAATCGATATTAATAGATGAAAGTTTTCTTTTGTACCTTTGATATTTGGTTATTTCATTTCTTTACGAACTGAATCAATGTCTGTTTTTGTTATTAATGGACTTCTTTCCTTTGCCCCAGCATTTTTTTGTAGAAAAAATAATAAAAATAGGATTTTATTTTCTCGTGTTCATCGTGCGTAAAACTTTTGGAAATGTACTTAACCATGATGTTCATATATATATATATATATCAATTTGGTTACATTGTGTTTCTGTCATTTTTGCTAAGTATAGCAAGTGATAAATATACTATATTTTTGTTAACTATTTTAGTTTCGCCTAAGCGGCAGGTCCTTTCAAATCGGTTTATTTTTCTCCATATTTCAATTTCCCCTAGCCACGATTAGACTAAATATACAGATGTCGGCCAAGAATCTTTGTTGCACTATTTGTTTCTCAAAAGTGTGTGGAATTTTGTTCTTGACATTTTTAATAAAGTTTTTGTGTATTTCTTTTTGTAAGGAGATGAACAATCCCCATGGTGCCTAAAGGGCTTTTGTGCTTCTATACGTATTTTTAGGGGAAGTTTGCCGAGTTCCTGAAAGGGTATCAGTTGTTTGTTCCAAGTAGGAATCGACTTAACCAGATATTTTTGCTCTGTTAGCTGCGCTTTATATATATATATATATAAAAAAAAAGTTGATGGTGTAGGTGGACTGCTAATTTATGGAAGTGAACATCTCAATGTTTATTATTAGAGTATATTTTCATATGGGGAGAGCATAGTCTTTTTTAAATGAAACTAACTTCAGGTGACACCTGCAAACATATCTAATTTCTTCTCTAATTTTGTAAAAATTGGCGTGCACCTTCCGAACCGCACCCGATACGTCTAACAATGCCCTTTTATTATCTCAAGATATTAATTCACGTTTGAATATTATCTTGTCATATTTCTTTCATAAGAAACTTGCAAAACGAATTTGTAATTTTGTAAGGCGTCGTCACGGGCATCTTTTCTGAAATTTGCTATAGGAAAGTACTTTTAAAACTATGTGTTAAGTGCTGATTTTTCGATTCATAAGAGACATTCGATTCGAAAGTAATGGAATAATATATACTGTATAAGAGCACTAATAATATACATTTATAAGAGCATCTATAGAAAACGATTAAAATTTTATCAAGTAGTTATATGTTTGACCTTTAGTTTTTATACATGTATACAAAGCATTTTTAGGGGACCAGGAAAAATGTGGGGGCTTGGAAGAATTTAGGGGGGATCTGCCCCCTCTTGGCTACGAACCTGAATTACAAATATGACGTCATGATGTTATTGATGTTACGACTATACAACTTAAAGGATAAGAACAAAGTAACTAATAGACTAGATGTAACATTGTGCATATAAACCTTTTTTTTTAAAAAAAAAAAAGAAAAGAAATTATTAGGTGGATAGGTGGAAAATGTCATTAATGACATTTGTAACATCAGTAAGCGTTTTTAGCCTGTAAAACAATGTAAAAATAGTTTCGTAATGCTGTCATAATAAAAGTATTATGAACTAATTTTTACATTGTTTACAGTCTAAAATTGCTTACTGACGTTACAAATTACAAAAAATTAGCAAAGTAAACTTCTAAACGGTCGCTCAGAAAATAACGTACCTTCGTAAAAATTACGAATAGACATTCAAAATCAGCGCAACACAACCGACAGACACGATTCTCAATCTAGAGCTCGTCTTTGCAGTAGGAATTGGGAAGGCACTGAGGAGGAGGGCGCCCGTGCCTGAGCAGTTCGGTAGATACAACAACGTAGGTCTTGCTGTTTCGTAAAATTTACGACGGTTTTGTGTTCCTTCTTCTTCTTTATTTTGGTATTTAAACAATATACTTATTTAATTCATCTAGGCGCTATGATGTTGATATACTGTCAATGGAAATTACAAACATGGTTGACGTCTTTTGAAATAACTTTTTATGTATCTGGCAAACTTTTTGGTCTTGCAGTAGCTAAACTCATGAATAGCACGAATGTCGCATAAATAATCTTCGCTTTGTGTGACGAACCTATTATCCATCAACACTACACCACTGTCTTACAGTAAGAAAAAAAAAAGTCTACTTCCTGGAAATTAGAGATTATCTGTCATTTGAGTCTTTAGTCAACCAATCTTTCGAATATTACTTCCTCAAATTCTTTCTCGTAGATACATACCCTCTCTTGCAGCTGCGCTCATGACATAGATACAGGTGTGAATTTCGCATTATAACATGTTTGACAAAATTGAGGAGTGAATATGCGGCTTGCCAAAAAAAGGTTCACAGTGTTTTGTTCAATTTTGCGCCTCCGTTCGTTTTATCTAGACCCAGAGAAATTCGCGTTTTCGACATTACAAGTGTTGACTATTATCATTTGCATCGAACTTGTGTATTCTGTAATCAGTTACATTACAACTGGTGAAGCAGCGCTTTCATACTGTAAAAGGATAATTGCAGGTTTGATGGTTGGCAACGCTGGTGAGTGGGCTGGAAGATACTACAACATTCAACTACCTTTGATACAAAGAGGTAGGGTAACAAGCTGATCGTCTCCCCCCCCCCCGCCAAAGAAAAAAAAACAGCGGGAGAGAAGAAAGCAAAATAATTTGATTGAGAGTCTGAATATTGAGGTGAGGGCGCCAATTCGCCAAATAACAACCCCCTTCGATAGTTTAATGAATTTTGACAATTACCAACGACCTACGTTGAATGAGTATTTTCCAGTTTAGTAAAGCCAGCTCACTTAACAATTTAATAATTGATGGATTATTTTTACCTGAAAGGAAACAAAACAGTTTGCGTTCATGAAGATAGGACTGGAATGCCTAAGATGACTAGACGTCCCTTATTAGTCGGGACAGTACCTTTTTTTAAGACTCTGTCCCGACCTTTTTTCTGACGCAAAATGTCCTGTTTTCTGACAATTGTGTGAATTACAGTATCATGTTTGAATTTGTTTATATCAACATCACTGAAATCTCTTACTTATCGGCACAGAATTACCGCAGAACACACCTTTCTTTGTCTCTGCAACTCAACACCTCAATTATTTCTCATTTTAATGTCAACAACGTACCATATTCCAATTTTCTTAAGATATCGGAGTTCCTTCTTTGCCTGGAACAAATGCTTCCACTGAACGAGTATTTTCATAGATGAATGGATTGTGGTCAAGTAAAAAAAAAAAAAAAAAGCTCTCTCAGTACAAACTTTGAAAGACATGTTGGTTAATAAGGTTAACTTCAATCACACATGTGAAGAATTTTACAAAATGTTGCGCGAAAAGAAGGATGCGTTGAAAATACATTCATCGATAAAATATGAATTAAAGCGGATGTGAAGGAATGTAACGCAGTACATATGTAAGCACACATACCTTACTATTCTATTTATTTATTAGTATTAAAACATCAGTATTAATGATCTAACATTACAGTGTATTCATTTTGTCATGAATTGAAATGAATTGTACTTATGGCCTTTAGGCATCTAAGGCTCAGGCTGGGATAGGGGAGAGGAAAGGATTTGGGAAGGAGTCGGCCAGAGCCTATATTAAAGGAGTAATCCCGGCATTTGCCTCTTGGGCAGAGGCGTCTCCCCAGGTGGCAGATAGGGGAATGCCAGCTAGATATGGCTGGTACTGGGGGAACCCAGGGCGGACCAAACCGGTACTGCAGTAGAGATGCAGTTCACGAATCACGAACGAACTGGTCTTTTTAGTGACCAATTCGAACTAGTTCAGAGGATTGACAGATTTTAGTTCAAAAGCGAACTAAATGCGTGCGCATCTCACATATATAACTAGAAAAGCAGCAAAGATAGAAGGAAAAATATAAAACAGAAAAAGTTTAGTTTGCGTAGTGAACTAAATGCGTGCGCATACGAGAGGGAGTTTTACTGACAAAAAGTATGTTTACGCACTTCACCGAGGCTCCCGGAATACTCTTATCCCGGGGACCTCGACTTCACCCCCGCCCCGGTCGTAGACAAATCGCGGGAAATTTTAAGTTCAACCGCGTTCGCTTTTGTGATGTTACTCAAGCAGATGTTTTACTCCGTCTCTCTCTCTCTCTCTCTCTCTCTCTCTATGATTGACAAAGACGCAATACGGATGAACTAGTTCACTTCGGAGCTATCAGTCCAGGGACAGAAATTAAAAGAAAGAAAAAAGACAGTAACTGGGGCAAAATGTTAGGGTGTGTCAGAATGTCACTGTTTCCGTTCCGTTCTCAGTTTCAAAATTTATATCCATTACGGGACATATACCAAATATTTAGTGCTATAATCCTATATATAAAAAATATTTGTAGACAATTTTCATTACCTTATGTACTGAATTTATTACAAAAATTCGTCTCTTCCTATAGTAATGTATGATGCATGGCTAATATTCTGTTTGAATTTCTTGCCTTTTAACTGTACTCTGCATGAATTATATATATATGGCCGGGAAACCGGGACAGAACCGGGAAACTGGGACTGTCGCCCCAAGAGGCTTCTGCCACTAACTGGGAGGAGACCCCTTAATTCCTCTTGCTGAGACTTAAGGGAACCGACCGGGGTAGACGCCTAACGTCCAATCCATACGTTCACGTCGCGGGGCCTGTTAGTACCCAAGCAACTGCTTGGCACCCCTCCTTTCTTTACATATGATGGTACAAGCAAGGAAACAGCCTCGGAGGCCATCATTCCCCGGAGGACGGAATGCAGCTGGCAACGGCAGCGGTCAGTCCTGCAGGAAGTCAGAGGGTCAAAATGCCCGGGTTTGGACTGTAGACTGCCAGGACACCGACACGGCAACTCGAACGGACCTATAC
>JAGDQP010000823.1:53064-141254 GCA_022664845.1 Lepisma saccharinum
GACTGCGAAGAAGATGAAGTGGAGATGGGCCGGTCACATAGCTAGACGAACAGATGGAAGGTGGACGACAAATGTACTACAGTGGATTCCTAGAGAAAAGAAACGACCGAGACGACGTCCAAATGTAAGATGGGTAGATGAAATCAAGCGTTTTTCAGGAGCTACATGGATGAGGATATCAGCAGACCGAGATATGTGGAAAGAAAAGGGGGAGGCCTTCATCCAGCAGTGGATAGAAAACGGCTGAATATGATGATATGATATGTATATAAATATGTGCTCAAAATTGTTTTCTTCGGTGTTCTCTATTTAATGAATAGAGTAGATTAAACGGGAAGACGCTATCTTACTATTAATAAAATTTAGATTTTTGTGTCCATTCCAGCAAAAATCATAACAATTCGTGGAATAAAAGGTAACTCTCTTAATACTCCCTTTGCAATGATAGTTATGGCAGTTTCCAAACGGAAAGTATTTTCATGCGCTGCGTGACATACAAATATTCCTATTCAACGTGTTTAAACAGCAAAAGAACTCTCCAAGAGCAAAGCGCTTGTCTTTCGAAACCACTTTATTTACCGAACTATTTCGCGAATTAGAATGGTAGGTGGCTAGGTGCATCAATGCATCTCGTTCATGGCTATTGTGCTGCTTTGAAGGGAATGGGCAGAGAGGGAGGGAGGTATTGTAACAACACTTCCGCCGGGGACATCTCTTCCCTTCTAATTTACCGTTATTTGAACTAAAGTTGTAGTTCGCGAACTAGAAACTAATATGCATCTTGACGGCTACCACGTGATCAGAAAAGCCCTTCTGCTGCTATAGGGAGACCATCTCGGTCGCGAACTATTGAACTAAGCGAACTGTTCTTTTGAACTGCTCTTTCCAACTTTACTGCGAACTAGTCTTTGAACTGAACTGAACTTCGTATCCCTACTGCAGCCTTGCGGTTAGTGAAGGGATCCACAAAGGCTAAGGGAAAAAGAACCCGACAGAAAAATTACCTGGCCCTCCAGGTTGGGGTTTGGGCGTAAGGCTAACACACCCTGGAAAACCCCGACTGTTCAGAAATCCCAACGAATGCCTCGGAACAGGATGGAGAACAAGAAAAACGGATCGGCGGAACGGAAAAATGACATGACTATGGCCTCTTGCAACGTAAAGACGATGTTAAAGCACGGGAAAATGCAGGAAAATACAGGAAATAGTGAAGAGTGGAGCACAAATAACAGCAATTCAAGAAATAAGATGGCACGGAACAAGGGGAATAGATACCAAGGATGCTACAATTTTCTATAGTAGGACCCAACAAATGGTCAGTATGGAACAGGCTTCATAATAACCAAAGAAGTGCGGGGAAGCGTGTTTAAGTACACACCAGTCAACGAAAGAATCAGCGCACTTAGAGTAAAAGGCAGGACGAGAAACATAATCATCATAACGGTACATGCTCCTACGGAAGACAAAGATGCAAATGAGAAAAAAGAGTTTTATGACACGCTGGAAGAAATATTGGACAAAACACCTAAATACGACATAACCCTAGTCATAGGAGACTTCAATGCTCAGATAGGAAAACAGGGTAGCTACAAAGGAGTTAGTGGAATACACACTAACCACGAAGAAAGCAATAATAATGGAGACCTTCTGTGTTAGCTGGCAATCAGGAGGAACCTTATGATAAAAAGCACCCTTTTTCCGCACAAACGAATTCGCCTGGGAATATGGAAGAGCCCAGACGGAAATACAATAAACCAAATAGACCACATTTTGGTCAATAGAAGACATACTTCCTCAATCATAGACGTTAGAAGCTGCAGAGGACCTAACTGTGACCCTGACCATTTCCTCTTGAGAACAAAACTACGGGAGAAAACAAAAAGAGCACAACTAGTAGATAAAATAAAAAGGAAAAATGGGACCCAGAAACATACAGACAACAATACCAAGAGAATATAGCACAAAAAAATCAACAGCTGGATACAAGAAGACAGAGAATCTATACCGAAACACTAGAAGAAAATACAAAGCGCTCTAAAAGAAGCAGCGGAAGAAATAATAGGAAAGGATAAGCAGGATAGAGTAGGCAAAGCATGGTTCGATGAAGAGTGCAAAAAAGCAAAGCAAGAGGTGAGACTAAAAGCAATACAGAGGGAAATAAGAGGAAAGCTGCAAAGATACAACGAGAAAAGAATAGCCAACAGCATATGCAGGAAGAAAATGAGAAATGGTGAAGTCACAGCTAAGGGAAATAGATACCCTAAGCCAACAAAAGGAAACGAGGAAAATGTATGCGGCAATCAAACAAATAAATAAAGGATATCATCCAAAATAAATTGGCTACAAAGATAAGAACGAAAATATAATAGAAGATCAGCATGGACAATTAGAAAGATGGTAGAGTTTTATTAAGAACAGCTAGGCAAAGCAGAGGAAACCACAAACTCCAACCTACAAAGAAGGGAAGAAGAAAGCAGAGACGGAGCAGAAGAACCGCCATCATATGAAGAGATGGAAGCCATAATTAAGAAAATGAAAAACAATATAAGGCACCAGGTGAAGATAATATAATAATAGAAATGGTCAAGGAGGCAGGACTAGCGTTGAAGGAAGAACTCCACAATCTCATGAAATGTATGTGGGAAGAAGAACGGATGCATGCGGGAACTATAGACCAATAATGCTATTGAATGTCGCATATAAGATACTTACAAGCATACTCAATGAAAGAATTAAAATATACACAGAAAATATAATAGGAGAATACCAATGTGGTTTCAGACCGGCAGAAGTACAGCAGACCAGATATTTGTGATACAACAAATAATTGAAAAGCATTATGAACACGACCTAGATCTTTGGATATTGTTTATTGACTACCGTAGAGCCTTCGATAGCGTTTGTAGAAATCAACTGCCCAACGTGATGGCAGAAATGAAAATCCCTGAGAAGCTAATCAGGCTAGCAAAAATGACAATGAAGCAAACTAGTACAAAAATTAAAGTAGGAAATAATATAAGCAGGGACTTCAGTTACTACAAAAGGGTAAAACAAGGAGACGGGCTATCCATCACTCTCTTTATATTAGCACTACATGCTGGAGTGCAGAAAGTAGACAAAATAGTGTTAATATTCACGAAAAGCACTCAAATATGCGCATATGCTGACGATATCGCGAGAACAGAGCAAGATTTGAAGAAAACATACCAAAAACTGGCCGAAGAAGCAAATAAACTAGGATTAGAAACAAATGTTAGTAAAACAAAATTCATGGTCACCACACGAAAACAAGGAAGGTATTATATTATATTCGATTTTATAAGATACTAGTTTTTATGTATAATTACAGGTTCCGTTGCTCTGAAAATGCAGTGTTGCTTACTCATTATTAGACTGGTTTTTATTAAATATTATTACATTTTATAGGATCCTTGTTTCTTCATGTATCATTATAGGTTTCGTCTGTCTGAAAATGCAGCGTTGCTTACTCCTGTTTGGACTGTTTTTTTTATTAAATTTATCTGTTTTCATTAAATGTTTATTAAATTTATCATGAGTTGGTAACGTGACTCATCAATGAACTGTACATATTTTCAATATGTACTGTAACTCAATGTAACTTTAACAAGTTTACTGTACTGTGGTTAAGTAAGAAAGTTTTCATATGGGTCGTTCACGTGCGACATGTAAAGGAAACAGTTTTACAAAAGTACCTTTCGTTTTATAATGAAATTTGGTGATTAATTTTCCGAAAATCTTTAATTTTTACAGAACAATGCTTAAGAAACGAAGGTTTATGGTAAGAAATTTAAAAGAAAAAAATCCCTTAGGGAGTACTATTTAAAAATAAATATATAAATTAGAAACGGGTCACACAGCGATAACAAACATAAAAAGCTGAGTTAGGACTGAAAATTTGGTCCATATTGGATTAGACTGGAAGTGGACGATAGAGTTTTAAGTGTTCACTTTGACTGACATTGATTAAACACTCCAGTAAGGCTAAATATAGAGCTCATTGGATAGCACTGATGCAGTCATGTGACACGAGAAAGTCAGTGGTACCTGAATAATGTTGAATTCAGTCTCCGCTTTTAAAAAAGAAACTTGCTAGTCAAACATTGTGAGATGCAATATGCCCGTACGAAAGAATTATTTTATCAATATTTTGTGAAAAGCGTTTTTCCGCCCTATAGGAAAACAGGTAAGCGACGTACCAGGAAAAACACACGAAGTGACGGAAAGTTTTCTCCCACTTTCCTCCCCTACAAATAAACCCTTGAAAGCCAATATCTAGTAAATTGATACGTTAGTAAAAGTTTGTTTTTACAGCTAATTATTTGTAGTGTTCCTTGTGAATACGTTGATTTTCATTTTATTTTAATAAATTGAGGTTAAGAAACAATTCCATTTTTGTGGGATAGCAAAACAAAAATTCGCTGTTCTGTTCATGTTTATAACATTTTCCAGCTTTACAACTGTGTTTACACCCAAGAAACCAGCTGACTGCTTCGTAGGTGTATTGCCTGTAAGTAGCGCCACAGCGGCCACCAAGAGAACTAGGTCGTGTACTCACATTTGAACCGTATGGGAAGGCGCTAAGAGATAGTACCCATAGTAACCTTGATCGTACCGTAGCCGGTGATGGTGGAACATAACTACTCCATACTGTAAATACAGTAATAATGCATGTAATAGTTGATATTATACACATGTAAAAACACAAAGTAAAGAAATCAAGACAGAAACGAGAACAATATATTTATAATTTAAATATAATTAAGTTGATGATAATATCCTTTTGAGTTTAGTGCTCAATCGTATAGAGTCAGTCGTCCTGTCTAGAAAAGAAACGTTTGTGACTGCGCGGTAACTCTTTTTACAGTCAGGCAAGGGAAATGATATGACCCGTAACTGCGCGCCCCAAAACACAGAAATAAGAGAGGAAGGGGAAAAAAAAAATACAATATCCAGTTTCTCCTTTGCTTTCCTCGCCACTTAAATCCTAAGTTTCACCATGTCGGACACAAACTTTCTGCGCTGTTTACACAAGAGCTCTTTGCAGTGTTGTATTTTGCTTCCATCACCATCGGTTCTTCCAGCAGTGCAAGAAAGAGAAGCCTGACGGAAGAAAGTGTTTGTGTTCTCAGAAGGCGTTCTTTCTGTGAATGAATGTTCAGCTGCCGTTTCTGTGAATTAACGTTGTATCAACCCGTATCTGACTCCACAAATATTGCACCCGTATTTGGCCCATATACAGATGTTAGATGTTATTTGTTAACATTGAATTCTTTCATTTTTCCTAAAAGAAAATAATATTTTCAACAAAATCTAAATTTTTGTCTATTTTCATCAACTACCAATTTACTAAATAACAAACACAGCTAGTTCTTAATGTCGTTGATATAAAATTGGTTTGATGCATAACTATCTTATCATTTTCTTTATTTTTCTTCGCTAAGATAAAAGATGATTTGGTATTCTAGACTACTCTATCAGCAGCGTCCATGTTTTTTTAACTTGCTCTCATATACTTTGAAACAGGTATGATTGAATTGCTATCAACGTCAATACGGGGTAGTGAGTTTCAAAGAACGAGACCTACAGCTTTCGGTAAAGTGGGCTCCGAAACACTCCTCTTAATGGTTTGCTCCCTCCACATCGGGACTCAGGAGACTTGAACCCGTAACCACGCGTACAGAAAGCGAGCGCGCTAATCAGGCATATAACTGGAGCTTGCCCATGAAGCAGGATTGCAAAATATCAAATATATATTTTCACAGAAATTAAGGGAGAGCTTTTTGCGTGTGTGAGTGTTTGAACTTACGAAGGTAAACAACAGATTTCTAGAAGACTGTTTAGTTTAGAGAGGAAGTTGGCAAGACATCTAGGAATTCAAAAATAACCATATGGTAGCCTCAGGCTCTGTGCCAAATTGATATGTTGACACTTTTTTTCTTTTTCGGGGAAAGTAAGTCTATGAATAATGTTGCATAAATACCCGTCGAGTGAACTTGGCTAGTTTGGAAACAAATGACATCGGAGGTGAGAGACCGAGTTTGACTCCCACGCTAATTGCCTTACCGAACTATTTTTAGTGTCAGTAACGTCGTTTGAAATTTTGGTAAATGTATTCAGTCTTTTGTTCTTTAGGAAAAAATATTTATTCTTTATTGTGAAGTATAATGAAATTTGAAATTCAGTAACTTGCTTGTATATTCAAAGAAAGTTGTCCAAAGAGATTCAGGGTTAGCTATATTTCAGCGGCGGCTCTTGTATCTAAGTTTGTTCAGTTGTGCAAACTACCCTATAATATTTTTATTCTTGAATGTGTCACAAACCATATTGCTGTTTTCTTATCACACACACACACACACACACACACAGAGAGAGAGTGAGAGAGAGAGAGAGAGAGAGAGAGAGAGAGTGAGTGTTCGCGCGCACGCAGTTCTGGCTGGTCACAAGCAGCAGATCATTTGCTTTCTGTTTCCTTCAAGTTGACAACCGAGAACGATGAGGGTGTAAATTGAACTTTTAGGCTTCTCAGAGGGTGGAAGAGTACAAGAGGTTACAGGAAAGATCGTTGCCTCCATAAGACTCTATATGTTAGCACATTTTGGGCAACCGAAGTAGACTCAATAGCGTACACACACAGTTTCCCGTGTAAAATTCCCGCACCGTTGTCAATGTGGACAATGTTTCCACCTCCCACTTCAGAAATAATTTCTCGCAACTATTTTTCTTTTGAGGTCAATTGATTCAGTGGAAAGACAGCGGTTTTTGATATTTAAATAGTCTTTTAAGTTGGAAAATTATGATAAAATATCTGTTATCAAAAGTGTTTTTAAAATTATTTCTCTGGAATAATGCCCAAAAATAAGAATAATAATTCTTGAATCTTTCGGTTTTTTTATTATTATTATTATTATTATTCAGAAGCATAACCTAACTTTGAATCACCCTGCCAACTATCCTGATTAAAGCTTCTCCAAATTCTCTCAGCTTAATTTCAGTGCATGTTCAAGTAGTACGTAACTGATTAAGTAAAGGAAACTCACTTAGGAAATTATGACAGCTCTACTATATATAATTTTCAATTTTACAGCTTTCCAAAACCAGAAAAAGAAATCTTGGATGAAAAGTTCGATCCAGCACCCTACCGACTGAGGCTTTCCAGGGATTTTCTGTCACACGAGACAAATGCCGAGATCGTATCTTAAACCTAGGACCAGGTCGACTACTTCCCGCATCGTTTCCCCTACCCTACATAGCCCTGAGCCATAGATGCCTAAAGGTCATAAATGGATTCAACTCAATAGCACCACACATGTACCACGGGAGTCTACGAAGAATAAGGACATGTTTCACGGGAATTTTACTTTAATACCTCTGCAGCCTCTCACGGCTCCAATTCATCCCAAGGAGGAAGGAACGCGTTAGGTACTGATTATGTTCTTAATTCAACGGCTATCCAAGCTTTCGCCTGCGTGATTGACGGATACCCCGGAATGACGGGCCCCTGAGTTCGATCCCACGTTGAGTCACGGCCTGGGATGGACATAAAGCAAAGCGATGTACTGCTCTTGCATATGAACCTTCTCATCTGGCGAAAATTGTGAACAATTAAAATTGCTATTGCAATTTCTTCTCAAGTGATTATAAGAATTAGTATACTACTACTAACTAACTAACTCTATGGCTTATGGAACTCGCAAGTTCATCGCCGCAGTAACAAACGTTCGACATTGAATTCTGTCCTGGGCAATATCAAGCCAGTTTTCATCACAAAAACCTACTTCTCGAAGATCTATTCTAATATTGTCCTCCCAAGGACGTCTCGGTCTTCCCAATGGCCTCTTTCCATCCAGTCTTCCAACTAGGATATAATATAATCTTCGTTTTTCCCCCATCCGAGCTACATGGCCTGCCCACCTTAGTCGTCGCGATTTCATTATTTTTACAACATCTGGTGAATCGTACAGTCCGTGGAGTTCTTCATTATGCAGTCTCCTCCACTCACTAGTCATCTCGTCCCGTTTCGGTCCGTATATCTTTCTCTAAATCTTATTTTCAAACACGCATAATTTATGCTCATCTGCTAGGGTCGTACTCCAACTTTCGCAACCGTAAAGTAATACCGGCAAATAACAGTTCTGTATATTTTCAATTTCAATTTCCTTTATATTAATCGTGATGTTAGAAGTTTTTGGACTGAATAGAAACCTGCATGCGTTCCCCGATACTAAACGACTTTTTATTTCTTCCGTGACCTCATTTTTGCTTGTTACGTATGCTCCCAAGTATTTAAATTTGTTTACTTTCTCTATGACCTCATCCCTAATTCTTATGTTTTCATTTCCTTCATTCCCTGTTTTTCGGCTAGTTATCATGTATTTTGTTTTATCTATGTTTACCTGTAGACCTATCTCATCGCACGCTTCTACTAAGACATCGATGTTGCTTGGAAATGCATCTATATCGTCCCCAATTAAATCTACATCATCCACGTATACGAACAGTTGATTCAAACCATTCAATGATAGTCCCTTTTTGTCCCCTTTAATTTTTAAAATTGCATATTCTAACGCAAAGTTAAACAGTAGTGGGGACAAGGCATCGCCTTGTTTCAATCCCTTGTGAATCTTGAAACTATCTGACATATTATTACCTATCCGTACTCTGCTTATGGTGTCGCTGAGACACATCTTCACTAGTTAAACCAATTTTTTCGGAATTCCAAATCGCATCAGGATACTGTATAACTTTTCCCTTTTGATAGAATCATATGCTTTCTTAAAATCAATGAATAGCTGATGAACCGTCCCATTGTATTCCCATTTCTTCTCCAAAATTTGTCTGAAGGCGAAAATCTGGTCCAACGTGGATCTATTTCTTCTAAATCCACATTGGTGATCTCCAATTATTTCATCTACGTATACACTTAGGCGTGTTAGCAGAATATTAATTAATACCTTGGAATAGGTTGGAAGTAACGAGATTCCGCAGTAATTATCACAGTCCGATTTATCGCCTTTTTTGTAAATCGGAACTATTATTGAGGTTTTCCATTAGTTTCGGAGCTCCTCCTTTCTCCATATAGCACTTATCAATTTATGTAGTTCTTTGATTAGTGCCGTTCCTCCTGCTTTAATTAATTCGGCTGCAATATTGTCTATTCCTGGTGATTTGAAATTTTTCAAATCCTTTACCGACATTTCGATCTCGATCTCGCTAGGTTCGGGAATCCACGGTTCTGCGGTATGGATTTCAAATTCCTCTGTTTCTTCCCCATTGTGTACATTAAGAAGTTTGTCGAAATAACTTTTCCACACATCGACAATTTTAGTCGGATCAGCCTGGAGATCTCCACGTTCATTTCTAATCATTCCTAACCTCGGCTGGTAACCTTTCCTTAACGAGTTTACCCCTTTGTATAGATCTCGTATGTTATTTGTCTTCCCGTTTTCCTCTATCTCCTGAATCTTCTGCGTCAGATATTCTCGCTTTTTGTATCTGAACCCGCGTGTGGTGTTTCGTTTAGCGTTACTGTAGTGGTTGATATTTGCTTAGCTTTTATTGTTTAGCAATCGTTGCCTTGCTTGTTTTCGTTCCTCATGAAGCTTAAGGCATTGTTCATCAAACCAAGGTTTGTTTTTCTGTTGTTTCTTCTCACCTACGCGGTCCTCCGCTGCGCCCTTAATTCTTTCACGAATTGCCTCCCACATCTTACCTACATTAATTTCATTACTAGTATCATCATTATTATTACTCGAGTCGGGTAGGATTTCGAACCTATTTGACAATTCGAGTTAGTAATCTGATTTTATGCTCGTATTATTTAATCGTTTCACTTCGAATTTAAGTTGTTTTTACCCCTTGTTTTCTCTGTTTGCGTTGCATAACTTTTCCCTTACTTTTGTGATCACTAATTCATGGTCGGTGTCAGCTTCCGCTCCTCTGTACGACCTAACATCCGTTATGTTGGTGTGTCTTCGTCTGTCTACTAATAGGTGATCGATCTGGTTGAGTTTTGCCGTTTGGAGATACCTATGTGTATTTGTGTATGCCTTTGTGTTCAAAGTACGTGCTCTTTACCAGTAGGTTTTTCGAAATCGCGAAAGTTATCAGTCTTTCTCCATTGTTGTTGGTCTTTTCGTGGAGGCATTATTTGCCTATAGTAGGTCTATATTTTTCTTCCCTCCCTACCTTTGCATTGAAATCACCCAACACAATTTTCGAATTATACTTCGGTAATCGGTCAAACAGCTTTTCTAGCTCATCGTAGAATATATCTTTGTCGTTATCAGTAGCCACATCAGTCGGAGCATAGACGTTTGATAAAACCGTGTTGCCCCATCGAGTACGTATCGTAACGTACGATAGCCTTTCGTTTACGAACTCTATATTCTGAACCGCCTGAAGGATACTGTTCTTAATGAGGAATCCTGTTCCGAAATCGTGAGACTGTATTCCCCCGTAGTAGAAAGTGAACTTGCCCTGTGGGATGCTATCTTGACCCTCCCACCGAACTTCTTGTATCGCTAATATGTCTAGCTCGTACTTCTCGGTCTTGCGTACCGCCACCTGAAGAGCGCCCGTTTTTTATAATGTTCGTACGTTCCACGTTCCTATTCTAAGGTCTTTCTTAATACTGTTCTTGGAGCCCCCTGAAGCAATCCCAGCCTGGAGATCCGAATGAGGGACTAGTTTACCTCCGAAATATTTTACCCCAGGAGAATCCATGAACCATATATTACTATTTCTTGACGTGTTTTAGCGGTGTAGAGTTGTCAGCTCTACGACCTCGCAGTAAAGGTATACATTCAAGATATCGTCCTCTGTCCATCTCTGAGCCTTGTCGATGTCATTCATCTTCAGCCTCAGCGTGGTAATGGTGATGCTGCTTCCCCTCACCATGATATTTTTGTTCGGGGTTATCTTCCCCTAGCCTTTGTAGATCCCTCTACTAACTGCAAGGCAGCAGTACTGGTTTTGGTCCGCCCCGGAATATTTCCGGTACCCACCATATCTGGTCGGCATTCCCCTATCCGCCACCTGGGCAGGCGCCTGGTGGGAGACCAAGAATACAGAAAAAAAAATCTTAACAGTCACATTCAAGGAATACAACACTGACAATACGAAATCAATTGTTATTTTGGAAGTTTATTTGATACTGATTGTTATTCCGTCATGGTTTCTTTATATCATCAAGTCAACAATGTGAATGCTGTTGCTTAGCATTATTTTGAAGTTCCCAATGACGTCCTGATGTGTCAGTGATATGCTCCCTGATCCTCTTGTCTGTTCTGTGATGAACGCAGAGATTTCAGTGGGTAGTTGTGATTGACATTTCAGGAAGTCTTCGCGATGCAGCCGGCTGCACTAAACAGGTCGAAGATATTGCACTGGGAGTGGCAGCGGGAAGGGGATCACCGCCCTTGAAAATAAAACCCGCTGTCATAAGTTATCTCACAATGAGATTTCTTCTCCCAATGTAATGTAGACCAGGGCGGTGAGGGCCTGTTGAATTACAGTGATAGGCCCGGCAAAATCCCGAAGATGACTTGAAAACTCAAATAAGACAATTTATGGCATGCTAAAAAGTTCTGACAGCTCTGTCAAATAACGTACAGTTCCTCATCTGTCAATTTTGTGTTACCCATCTTCCTGAAAGATAAAATGAATTTTATGGGCGGTGACAGCACTATGGCTTACGCCTGTCCCGATCATCTTCCTGAAAACTTTTTTATTATTACTTCTCAAGAAAGCAACAAACTTTTCAAAGGTCGAGTAAACACACGAAAAGAACGCTGCCAACGTGGTATTTTGTGTGGATTCAGTTGTTTGACAGTTCCAGCACAACATTCTGCAAAGTGTACATTCCAAACATGTGAGTGCACGTAAGATCTTATTTATCTATTTTCTAATTTCACACCTGTAATGAATCAACCATGTCTAACACGGTATCAAAATTATATTAGAAATTAATGATTTAGTTAGTAGATAGTTCTTACTCGCTGGTTTGCATGTTAGCTTCCTTTTCAAAAAAATTAAGACATTATTTGTCGAATATTTTACCAACTGTCAATGTTATATTTTCACAAAAGCAAAAGCAATACGTAGGTGAAGTAGATAAACATGAGAAAGTTCTAAGATCAGAAAAAGCAAGATTATCAGCTCAAAAGATGGATAGAACCTTCTCTATCGTTAATGTTACGCATTCAGTTACATTTAGACAAACGTCGAAGCATGAAGTAAAAAAAAAAAAAAAAGATCAAAATTCAACTATTAAGGTGAATTCAACTCTCAATCTTACAGTGAAACCGAATTTGGAAGACAAGCAAAACTGCTGTCAATATTCCGATGCCGTGTTTGTTAGTGAGGCTACAGAATAAATAATATTGGATCTGGATGCTCTACGGAAGAGATGGTCAAGAAGTTAACTACCGTAGATCGGGGCTAACTTTGTCCATCAGGGAAACTTTGTCCAGTAAACAGAGTTTGTCGTATAATTGCAACACACGCACGAAATGTTATAGTAATTAATCTTAATTGATTACCATAGACAGAGCAGTTAACTGCACATATTCTGGAATGTTTACACACTGGTAAGTACAATCCAAAGCACTAACAGAAAAAAGTTTGCTTAGTAACGACTCAACGCATAAAAATTTGGTCTTGGTACTTTTACAACAACTAGTACTTTCCTGAAAGTTAGTGGCGCTCTTTCTTTTTTCTTTGTATGATAAGGTAGGTTACTGGAACGAAGCTCATGAATTGTGGTTGCAAAATATTGCATACTTTTGTCTCCTAAATTGTTTTTAGCTTTTCTTAGCTTCGTCGAGGTAAAATTATTTCCCTAGGGTTTTGGAGAAACGCCATGGAATTACCAGAAAGGCCTGTCAAGACCTTCCAAAAGGACTACTGATGACGACATTGCAAAAGCCATTGACGAAATGACAAGTAGTGCATTTTATCACTGCGTAAGGCAGCTGTGAAATATGTCATCCCTCGCTCAACATTTCATTGCAAACATAAAGGGGCATACAAAGTGCCCTGGAACTCCTACAGTCTTATCCGCCAGCACCATCATTGGTTCAAAAATGGGGGGTTCACATTAGTCCAAACTGACTTTCATGTTTTGTTTAAATCAAAGCGCACCACAGAATTTTGCATTTTCCTTATTTATTATAGTTGTCTGAATCTCAACACCTGGACAAAAATACTATGCTTACGGGTACCTTTATCCAGGGAATTCATTTCTGCAATAATAAAAATAGAGGTAGACAAAGTTACCCCACAGGCTATTTATTTGTCTACTGTTTATTGTAAAATGACCAATTCATTCAGTTTCTAAGGTGCCATATTATTTCGAAACTGCAGAAGCAGCAAAAATAAATGAAGAGTACAGGGAAATAAAGATGAAGGTCCATTTTTTGATGAAATGACGACTGCAATAGTTTTGTATTTTGTTATTAATATAGAATATCGTGGAGTCAGTAGAAATTGCTAACAGATGAAAACTCAGAGATATCGACATTTCAAATAAATGTTTTGTATGTAGTACCACCGGAATTGAGAAACTCAGAACTTTTTTCTCAGAAGTGTTCTAACAGATTTCTGGCTTCGACCGCTGTGGTGTGATGGTTGCGCATACCTGAAGCAGCAAGAAACTATTATCTGTTGCCGAAATTGACCTCCTCAGGCCTTCTAGAATACGTAATCAGTTGCCGGTAGCTCTGCACGATAAGCAAAATAGTAGCCGGCATGATATGCAATTCTTAAGCCACGTTACGGACGCCTCGTCTATCCTGTACCAAAGCGACTACTCTAGCGGCCTTCTCGGGGCTTTACGGCATCTTACCACTGTTCACGACATGAATAACATTTAGAAACCTCGAACTGGTCCACAGCAGCACAAAGTAGTGTTAAAATGGACATTATGTATAGATTTTACCACTTTCTTCGAGTATTGAGGGGTTTCTTTGTTTATTTTTTGTTTTCAACCTCAGTGTACAAATGTAGAATTCTTGCTTATACAATTGCATAGCCTACTCATAAAAAAGAATATATGAAAATTGTTGAGATCGTGAAGGATGTTCATGAAAAATTAGAAAAGAAGATACAAAAATAGTCAGGATAATAATAATAATAAATAAGGAAGCGAATAAAAAAAAAGACAGTGTTACACCATTTTTGTGAGATTACTGATAGAGTCACCAGTCTGGAGCAAGGACCTGGTTATTAAAAAAGACAGAAACAGAGAATAACGAGAAAATATGCAGATTTGACGCTTTGAAGTCTACAATTTATATGGTAGATGAAAAATTACAGCGCATCTGGCTGAGCGTAGAATAGTCCACGATTTAAATTTGAATTTTATTTATGGCCTTTTGGCATCTAAGGCTCAGGTCGGGATAGGGGAGAGGGGGAAAGGATTCGAGAAGGTGTCAGCCAGGGCCTATGATGAAGGTGCCATCTTAAAGGGCCTATGTTGAAGGTTAAAGCATTTGCCTGGTGTGATTGCTACTACTACTACTACTAATAATAATAATAATGGAAAAGATGCTGTAACATTTTTGCACCACCTAAAGTCCAGACCACGAGCCGCCACTCCTATCTTTCATATTTCCATGTTCTTCTGACATACAAGTGCTGATGGAAGGTGTTCCTCTCGAAGGTAGGTATGGGCAAAGTGGAATGATGGTGGTTTACCGTTTCACTCATTGGATGGAGGTAATGTGATCATAAGAACAGAACTTACAGTTATAGTGGATTCCGAATCACTGCTTTCAATGTGCGCAGCGCGGACAGAGGTAGCGTGAGGTATTTGATTTAAGCTTTACTTTAATGAACAGGAACAACGAACAAGTGAATTTAACTCAAATCTCATGGCATTAAATTGGAAGGTACAGTATTATGGATACAAAAAAATGAAGAAGCTTCCCACATGTTATTTTTCTAGACATTACAACCTTGTAGTTGTTAGGGTACTAGGCTATGGACTAGGCTCTGTGGAAGAGCGTTGGCTTAGTATTCAGGAGGTCCTGGTATCAATCCCAGAGGCGACCAGCCTTACTGAGGTTTCTCCAGGGTTTTTTCTCAGTTATACCAAGTAAATGATGGGAAAATAGGTCCTGGCCATCTGCCTCCCAATATCCTTTTCCCCACCCTATTCCGCCTGAGTCTCTGATTCCTAAAGGTCTTAAATTAAATTAAATTAAATGCAATTATTAATTTAGTGTATACGCGAGTATACTTTTTAGGCATTACCGTATGCCCATCTAAAATTGATGAAATACGCCGGTATATGGGATAATAAGCGAAATATTTCGTTACATCAAGCGAAGCGTATACCAAACAACGCATTTGCGAAACGTGGTTATCATCACACTAATTAGCGACCCGAAATCAGTCAGGAAACAAATTTTTATAAAAATCTAGTTCTCACGACTTAAAGACTTTCCTTGTTAGCCATTACAGGAAGTGTTTCAGAACAAAGATATACGTGCATAAGACCAAAAAGAAACCAAATATGAAAATATGCAACGAAATAGATCAAATCTGTATGTATGGCAAACTGAGAGATATACTGTCAGATGTACGAGCGATGAGAGTACTGGTTTATTAACTTCCTACGTGGAGCGATCATTCTATCTGTTTAGCTATCATTCTTCTCCGGGACCCATTGAACGGAGTGGTTTGAAGCGTCTTTATGTTAATCACTTTTCTTCAGTTTTAATAAGGATGGAGCTCTGCATCAAAAAAAAAAAAACTTTCCCACCACAAGGAAATTACTCTAACTTGAAACATCATAACCATTTCTTTGTATAGTATGTTGTACTGGAGCTTGTTATCAAGAGATAACTATGGATTTTTTGATAGTGGAGAAGAATGCTGTCGATTTTCCTTATCACAGCAGTATAAGCCACCTTCGTAGAAATGAGATAACGTCATTGTTAGTTCATTCCAAATATGTCTGAAACCTGAAACAATAAGTCCCACATTTAGGTAGGTCTACAGAAGAATAAACATCCCAGTTTACATGTATGTAAGCGACACCAACTAGCCACATGAAGCGCGGTGGCTCAATGGTAGAGCACGCACCTCTGGTGCTTGGGGTTGTCGGTTCTATCCCTGTTCGTGCCAATGTGGACTGCGTGGGTTTTCTCGGAGTTGTCCCGTTTCTCTCATTATCTTCATTCTGCTAATCATCTTATCTTCATCCACCTGGCCTGAACCAAAATTGCCTAAAGGCCTTAAACATTAAATTCAACCAATTATTCACCGCACCAACAGAATAATGGAGCCTCATTTAAGCAATATAAAGAGGGTTTGGGGTGGAATTTTACTGTATTTGGTTTCATTCTAGCTTTACTTTCATAATAATAAACTTCTTTCCAGTCGAGATGTAACATTTCTTCCTAATGATTGTTGATCCTGTCTTTTATAATGTTTTAATGATCATCCAACACTCCAGTAGCACACATGCGTTGAAAATACGTGGGTTAAACGTTAGTACAGAAACGTAATTTTAACGTTGTAAATGCACCGAAATGTCCACATGTTCAACAGTTTATTCGACATTGAATAATGGTTGAGAAGAAACAGGTTGAAATCAAGAAGTGGACGATGAAGAAACGGGTTCAGTTGACCAAAACAGAACATGGTTGCTGTCTATTGGTATAATATTTAGCTGCATTTTGTCCGTTGCTTTTATCATGTTATATTAATTTTCCAACAGCAAATTATCCAACCGTCTACTGTGGGATTCGTAGTTGGAACTTCCCGCACTCGTCGTTGGTAGCTCGACACACCAGCACTCACCCACGGAGCTGCTTTGAGAGTCACTTCTCGTTTACTATTCGCTTTATGTTACGAAGACAATTAATAAAAGGCAGTCTTGAATGCAGTCGTCACAAATCCAGACGGTTCATTTCAGCACCATCATGTAATAATAAAGAATACTTTCTTCCTTTGTTATGTGCATTTTTTCTTCTTTAACACTTTGCCAATCACTGCATTATTAAATTTTTATTTCTCATTAAGTGTAATATGTCGCCTTAGAGAAACGCATATAAAGCGAAATCTATGTCATATTGAAAAGGAAAGTTGAAAGTTAAGCCTTATTAACAAAATTAAATGTTCGTTGAAATATAGTTTAAAATTCAATCTGTTTTCAACATACAAATGAGAACATGAGAAACTGTTAATTTTACTCTATTCGCTTTTAAGCACAATTTTTATGCAATTAACTTGGAAAGACACATATGAAGCGTAATCTACGGCACAGTTCAATATACATTATAATAGTTAAAAACAGGTCACTTTAACGTCCTATCAGCGAAATCAAATTTTCATTTGTATATACGTAGATTGAAATCCAACGTGTTTTCAACATGCAAAGGAAGACACAAAATATGAGTTAATGGCATTCAATTAACTTTTAAATACAAATTTTATTCCATTAAATAAGAAAGAATTCCATGAAACGAAATCTATACCATAACTGAAAATAACAGTTGAATCCACATAGAGCTAATATCGTATTAACAATATCAAGTCTTTGTTTAAATATGATTTAAAATTAAACGTACTTTTTTCAACCAATAACGGTTAATCAACTAAATAAACCAAAAATCAACATTCAAAAACGCGTTTGTGTGCTACTGGGAACAGTATTCAGCTAAATTCTAAATAGCAGGTACGTTAACATCAGAAATACGAAAATAAGTAACACAGCGTCAGACTGACAATCATGCGGGAAGAATGTGGATTTTCCCTTACTGAAGAGTTTGCAATTTGCATTCAACTGACAGTTTCCCTGAAGGGAGAGAATTTGTATTCATTGTGTTAATTCCTTTATTGCACTCTTGATCTTTGTATCTGATTACATATACCAATATTTATTTCAAATATTTCGCTAGGAATTGAAATGACGTGCTCTCCGCATTCAATTTCATATCTACATCCCAAGACCCACTCATGAGCTGTACGACTGTACGATTCCCACCTTGAAGGTATATGTAACAAATTTATGCTGTTTATAGGGTGACCGTTAGGGGATGGCTCAAAAGTCAGACATTCTGACGAACTAAACGAAATGGAAATACAAGATGCGGACAGAAACGTACAGATGCGGATTGCCAAAATTATACTAATTTAAAAAATCCAAATGTCATGGCAGGGGGTCCGGACTGGACCCCTCGTCTGCGTACGTCCCTGAATGTGGGACTCTACTTCCTTTTAATTAACCATGCCTTTGGTTGCAATTGCTACACGGTAAGTAGATTTAGAAACAAATATTAGAAGGGTTAATATACAAACCACCTTAGTAATGATTACGTTTGGTTTCCAAACGGCTTATAACAATTGCATTGTTATTTCCCTCCTTCTCGAGCCCTTTCCACTAGACATTTGTTCTACACAAGGGCTTTAACGCGTTGCATGTAAGTTAAAACCAGTAGGAGTTCCGACTCGAATTATTAAACCAATTTAAGGATTTTCCCACCAGATCTAAATTTTTGTGGGGACAACGTGTACTCTAAAAATGTAATGTAATGCGGCTAAAAATGCACTCTTCTGGGCTGTCTGGCCAAAACCAGAAGAAAGCTTCGTATATTTTATATACAACTATCGTGTATTGTTCGATTCTATAGAGGACACTTGAACATTCACCGCTTTCTCTATAGTTCTCACCAGTGAACGCTCGGCTTCACTCAGAATGCCAAACAGAACAAGTATACAATGTAAAAACTGTACCCCTAAATTAAGAGTATAAACTTCCAATATTATACTCACAATTTTCAGAGGCAGTGGCGAACCCAGGGTTGGGTTCAGAGGGGCGGTTCTTTGCATCCCAGTGCTTGGAAGGGAACAGATAAATAGAACCAAGAAAACAAGGTAAAATATGAATCTCTGGGTCCGTCACCGCCTCTGAAAAGTAGGTAAGTAGTGATAATACTACAATCCTGAAGATTTTAGAGGGGGGGGGAAAGAGGCAGCTTCCCCTTATGATTTTTATACACCGTGCTCGAACTTCCGACCTATGCAATTGTCAAGAGTCTGTAGAACATGTGATAGGGGGAGGTGGTAGTAGTACATGAAATTGATATTTTTTATTGATTGACTACCATAAACTTATAATAATTACGATTTATTAAGTGTGTTCAATGGTATCAATATAAGAAATAATCAATGATCAGCATGGTACAAGCATGGGCAATGCTAACAATATGTTAACAATCATTTATGAGCATGATACCTATTTTTGAAAATACAATGCATATATTATCTTTAGCGCCTTTTATTCTCATTGTCTTCCCCTTTTATCAATGATTTAATGAAATAATTACCTCTGTTTTAATATGATAATTGCAATCTTCAGGTAAGAGCACTTACTTACTGTTTTCACCACTCATTGGAATTTATATTGGTGTGTTACCAAGCGATAGGATGATTTCGATAATTGGTAGAGATGTGGAAACCCTCGGTCAGGATGACCAACAACAAGACTCGATCGAACCCGTGTGCCTCTCAAGTACTGTTCTGAAGTTCAAGGCGTTACGAACACTTTGATTATGCATAAGTTTCTTGTAGACAATCTAAATGCGCAAAAAAGCTGACAGATGTAGAGAAGAGTTTTCCCCCACTTTCTTTTCTAAAGTTAAAAAGCCACCTGTCTCTCCTTCCCCCTCCCCTCCAATCAATAAATCCTCTAATTTATTAAGGAGTAGGGGGTTGCTACAATTTGAGGGCAAAGATGCCGAAAGGCTATCTAATGTCACAGCAGGCTCCCATTAACTTGATGTTTTTGACAGTTTCCACGAATCTAGGTAACTTCATCAGATGCTGCGCAAGCATATATGCAGATAACAATTAAGAGCTCATCTTTTCTGACCTCCGCAGAAGGGGTAAGTTTTGAAAGATTTTTACACAACGTAAGTCTGTCATTTTATTTCTTCTGGATTAACATTATTATTAAGTAGTCTTTTAGGCTAAATATTTACTGCCGCACCTGTGTCTACCTCCATGCAAGTCGTATAGTTATTCAATTGGCCCGCTATCACATTTTTATATAGTATAAATGCAAAACTAATCTAACTAGGTTTAGTATACGGGTTCGATTTTATATCTACTTTTGACCGAGTGTGTATACTATAACATAATATAATATTTACTTATAATAAGCATTGAGACATTTAATAATTCAGTTATATTTTTATTATAGGTAAACATTAATTCAGTTACCTTAGACGAATGGCGAAGTATTCCCATAAGTCAGCGTATTCTTATATATAAAAAATCAATTATATATCGATATCTCTGAATATTCAAAAGTAGCGCTTCTTGACGTATATATCAGGGTCGAACATTTCATTAGTTCATTATCTTCATAAATACTATATTATCTTATTCGATTCTACTTTAAACAAGTTCGAACAACAATCATCATCTTTGGTTTCTAACAACAAACTATATATATGATGTTTCTTAACAAAACTTTTACCCTAAACATTGAATCAGGGTAAAACCAAACCTGCTGATAAAATAGTTAATTTTTATTATCTATCAGCACCGTTCAACAAGAAAGCTTTGCTATATAGTTTTTGAGATCTGAGCTGACATCTATCTATCATTTGCACCACAAACAACCATAAATTACTTTAGTTCCATAAACAAACCAAAGTTTGTACCACTTAAAGTGTTACAGTTCCTTGAATGTTAGATCACAACCCAGTCAAACAAATTTTATTCATTCGCCAACAGAGCGATAAAAAATATTTATCTATAGAACCTAACATGATCACAATAAACATTAACACACAAATATAACACAAAAATTCCAAATACTCAGCTGAGTATACAGTTCAATATGTACTAGTTATGGCATTAGCAATATACAAACAATGATTCTTGTGACGTCGTTTACAATGCTATTTCAAAACACAATGATTATTTTTTCTCATTTTCGGCAGTCTCTCAGCATAGTAGTTTACTAAAATCTCCACTTGTTTCCATGAATAATAGATTCCGTTCAGTTCATAGAAGTTTTCGTTATTAGTTTCGAATGATGATTAGTTACAACATGATTCCGGTTCCTGATCTGATTCCTGAAAGTTCATCATTGTCAGGAAATCAACATTTTCTTCTTCCGATTGATCTTCCTTCTTCACCAGGTCTTTTTGTAATAACAAATTATCTGTTAACTTTTCCAATTGCTTAGCCTCAGAGATTCCAGAATCGTTAGTTGACTGTATTGGTTCCGGTTCATTCTTTCGCACAGAATTATCATTTGTGAGTTCTACTTTTGTTATTAAGCCTGATATTTTCTGCACATTCTCCTAAAGGCTGAAGTTGTTTTTCATAGTGATGTTGTAGCTGTTCCACTCTTCTGTTTGTTTCTTTGATTTCCTCAGCAATTGTTGATAAGTTAAGATCAAAATGTGTCCGTCGTGAAGAAATATCGTCTGTCTCTTCTAACAATGTAATCACTTGATTGGTTAAGTTGATGCTGTTGGGAACCAAAGCAGATGATTTATTTTGTAAAATAAAATACCTCCAATCGGGAAAAAAAGATCCATGCCGTTTCTGCCAAGAATTACTAAACGTAAAGCGTATTCGCATACTAGGAAAGTTATATTTTTGACCATCTTATTGTAAGTACAGGGTGGCAATAATTGGTTTGCGACCACCAGAAATAGATCTTAAAAAGGTGTTGGTGCGCTTGTGCTATCGTCGGCGTGCGGGGCTTATTACTGGCTGACTTTTTGACTTGAGGAAGATTCCTGCCAGGGCTTAATAGATTAATTTAGAGTGATGTTTTTTGACAAGCACTATGCTGAGAAGGATTAGGTTTTGGGATTGATACGAAGACAGCGTAAATTAATAGCAAATAGGATTTTTAAAATAACATACACTTTCTTTGTAAACGTTAGATCAAATTCGGGTACCGGTTAATTAAGTGATGGAAATATAACTTTGTTACCCCGTTGAAGTATTCATTTTTCGCACAACAACATAAATATACCTAACGGCCAGATGAGAAACAACTTATAAGGTTCGAGTAAAATTTTGCCGTAGTTGAGATTTCTAAGAGAGTAATTTTAGCTGCAATACAATACACAAGAAATATTTTACTGCATAAACTAATTTCAGAGGTCTTGGGTAGGCTTTTTTTTTACTGTAAATCAAATTCGTTTTTCTAGTGAATAATAACCTTTATTTAGCTGCTACTTTTTGTTCTTTCTCTTTAATTTGATATTGTTGCTCTAATTATGAAGAATCGTTGCTTTATTGGAGAATTTATTGGATACTCTTAATTGATATTTTTCCCCAATAGATATTGCTAATCGCGATTTTTCGATTCTAGGACGAGCAGTCCTAGGTTTGAGTTTGGCCTATCCGGAGGGTCGCAGGCAATATCAAAAGAGGTTAGAAACTCATGTGTATCTTAAAGAGATAAGACCGGGGAGGTCTCAGTCGCCTAACCTGGACTCTAATTTCATTACGCTGCTGCGGATTTGGCACCTGTTTAGTGGGGACTGTGAAACTTCCTAGACAAGGGGCAGGCTCCGGACAGTAACAGTAGAAGGATCAACTGTCGTGTCACAGTCGACACTTAAATTAAAACTCCTCGACACAAGCGAGAGAACGGCAGTACTGGACCGAAACAGCACAAAAGTCAACAGCTTAAACAAAGCTGGACGGAGGTTTCCCTTAAAGAATTTAAAACAACACAAATTAAAATCGTCGGACAAAGTAAGACAGAGAGAGAACTCGTAAGGAGTTCGCAGAACATAACACATGGACTGGAACCTGAATAGCGAAGCAGACACCGGTTAACACAGCTAAAACAGATTCACCAGTCATGGTCATTTTCCACTGCTTACCCCCTCACGAAGCAAATCAGCACTCACTGTATCACACAAGATACCAGTGGAAAATTCTCCCATCGGAGAGATGAAGATGAAAATGTGTCACCGCGAAAAGAAGTGAACATGCGATATCAAACAGCAGGCACAGAGCACAAACTCCGGTCTAACACACGAGGAGAAAGAGAAAACACCGATCGAAAGCTCGAAATGCAAGAAAACTAAGAAGGGAAGTGTGAAACACGCCAGCCCACTAGATGAGAAGATCGGAGCAAATCACTAAAGGAAAGAAACTCAGTCGAGCAGCAAAACTTAAGAAAAACCCGAACCCGAGGTAGAGTCAGTAAACTAGAGCTTACACCAAAATCTAGACCAGCATAAAGCTGCTAAAGGAACAAACCAACATATCATGACTCCAAAACCTGCTCAAGGGAACGGAAACGCAGACGGAACACACGTACCGAAAAAGAAGGCGGACACGAACTACAGTAAAGCCCAGAGCCTGAGCTTCCTGTCGTTGACATTCGCCATTCTTCACCAGAAAGAAAAGTCAAAGAACACCCTACACGTGTACTGCGGGACCTACCTGAGTACACACACCATATGCTCTAGCAGAACGAAATACCTCAACGTCGATAACTATCCCGTGTCGACACCTATGAGTAAAGGCAATGCTCAACTGAGCTTTAAGTTTTACCACCACAGAGCAAAGAACAAGGGAATAAATGCACAAACCAAATACTAAACCTATATCAACCTAATTCTGGCGAAGGACTACGATTTGTCTCAGGACGTTTAGGGTTTACTGTAGTTTAAACGGCAACAAACTATTTCGAACACAATACGGCTAAGTCCGACACGAGACGAAAAAACAGGGAAAACCATTTGAAATCTGATATACTGGCGTTAGCTTTAAATTTTGAGCAATAGAAAACCTTAAACCTTCATAAAGCACTAAGCCTTGCACTGTAGCAAATGAAACTGTTTGCAAATTTATTACCTTATTCAAAGTACTTAACTTCTAAGTTTCAATTTAATATTGTAAATATTAAACTTTTAAATGAAAGGTGAAACCGTATCTTTTGTTGAAATATTTAGTTTTCATAAAGAACACAATTGAGTTTAATAAAGAAAATGCAGAATAACATGTGTCAAACAAGGCGTACATTTTACTCTCGAAGAATATGAACACATAACAAGTCACTATTCAGCTATTTAGATACACAGGAAATCGTCCGGGAAAAATCAACGCAAATTTCGAAAAAAAAATGTTTGAAATTTTCTTCTTTCAGTCCAATTGTAAGTATCTGCTATTGAAGTTTCAACATTTTTAAACATTTCAAAAATTCGTGTACAAAAATAACTTTCACGCTAAATATATGCAAATACGACCCTCTTATTAGCGAGAGTTTGAACTAACAAGCCTGCTTTTCTGTTACCTGTCCTCAAAATACAACTTTTTGTTTAAGAATTATTGTTCAAGCACCTTTTCTCCTCAAAAAATGTGTAATTTGTGGTTCCAAAGAGTCCCTCTCACACTAAAACCTAGGAATTCATTCCGTTGTTAGTGTAATTTTGATATCCAATCACACTTTCCTTATTAACTGGCCCTAAAAATGCGACCTTCTGCTTAAAATTCCTGTTACATATATCTTCAGTTCATGTTACTAATGGGAGACTGCGTCCAAATTTGTCCTTTCCATGATAAATCGTTATAAAAATAGAATTCAAAGATTAATTTATACTTTAATTACATGTTAAAATTCACTTTTTACCTTATAGATTTTCTCTTTCCTGTTAAACACGTCCCTTGGAAGTGCGAGTATAATGCCTAATTGGTTCTTTTCCTCTGTCAATACAGTTCTTTCTTGTTAAAACAGGTTTGGCACAAGTTACATATTTCTTTTACACATCTGAGACACTAAATTAACAGCAGATACCAAATAGTCAGATAAATTCGCTCTCAAAATGGGGGCGGAAGACGTCTCACACATTTTTGTATGCATTATTTCGCCATCTGGAGCAACAGAGACTGAATAATAAAGCTTGAACGGATTTAAACACATAGCGTACGTACACTTAATTTCACATGCGAAGTACAAAATTACACATATTTTGCTATCTCACGCCGTCCGATTACGCAAACGGTATTAGTAATTGACTCGTATATAACTACATTCATATCTAGAAATAAACATAGATAGATATATTCACATATTTCTTTATATAACGCTATCATTAGAAAGATATCCGTAGATATTTTAGTTATCTTGAGTTATTTATATACTTATTTAACTAGCAGCTATACTTCTGATATATCGTATTAAACTTCACCGTTTTCAAACCACAGTACTTTCCCATAAGAATATTTTCAACAAGAGTTTATACGGAATAATTTACATGGAAAGCATGCTGTTCTTACCTCGTCTTATAAAATCCTGTTCGAAGTACAAGGTTTTAGCGTATTCAGTTCCTCATGTCTTGATATCCTGACAAACACTGCGAAGATGTTACATCAAAGGGAAGATTCAGACAGATATGACATGCGAAAACAGCAACAGATGGCGGTCTATTACGTAGCATAAATTAAAACGTCTTTTCACAGACACCACTCTCTCCCGAAACTAAAAAATGAAAGACTTCCGTTGTGCGAAATTCTTCCAAAACTTTCCCCTTCTGCGGAGGTCAGAAAAGATGAGCTCTTAATTGTTATCTGCATAATATGCTTGCACAACATCTGCTGAGGTTACCTAGGGTTATGGGTGTTCGGTATTGAAATGTTCATAGCGACTTTCGGTATGTTTTGGATACCGATATACCGAAAATACCGAAATACCTACAATACCGAAATACTGAACGATATCAATATATCAAATTACCAAACAATATAAAAATATCGAAAACAATGATATTGAGCAATATGGAAGTAGAAAGTGGTGGGCACGTTGTTTGGCATATTTAATTTTGGTTCTTCACACTCACAAGTAAAGTACCCGAAGTGAGGATTCGAGTTGCTCATCAAGTGATACCTTAAATTGAAGCTAGTGACGAGTATAGTACACCTGTGAAATCCTAGCTGCAGAGCTCCAGTAATAAAAAGGTTATGGCGGGTCAAAGTTCAAATAGAAAGCGATTTTAGCTGCTTGTGAAGTCCATGTTTTGTTGATTATCCCGATGGTAATACGTCGTAAGTTGCTCCCAATTACTGTAATGTGTAGAATGATATCCCTCTCTCTGGCTGATCTCCCGCTTTCTGTTATTCGTGTATGAATGTCCTTGTGCATGTTTGCTCCTGTTATTGATGTCAATAAAAGTTCTTTTTTCTTTTCGTTCCAGAAAATGGGACCAGGTGCTATCGTTCATGCTCTGTATGAGAAATATGGATTTGTTAATAGGAGAATGAATAGCCATGAAGATTCATTGTACGTACAAACAAATAGTGGAGATACTTGAGGACAAGATGGAAATCATAGTAGAAGTTAGAACTCTTGGATTTGCTGGTGACAGTGATGAAAGCGATGATGGATGACGTCTTTGATGAGGAAATGCCAAGTACATCGCAAGGTTCTCAAACACATCAAGAGTCTCCGACACCTGTAGCTTCTTCAGGTGAAGAATATCAGCCTTCGCCAAAAAAACAAAAACACATCTTGGACGATGATTATAAAGAAGCAGCTTACATGTTTTGGACACACAATGAGAACCCGGAAAAGAAACGAAGGAAATTTTCATCTGTCAAGTCACAGTATAGATTAATTCAATCGAAAAACATCCTCTTTGAATATGAGAAAAAAAGACAAAAACCCAGTTATAATAAACTTAATGCAGCAGTTCACGATAAATTCAAAGAAATGGTCGAGAGATGTGCAATTATACACGACCGAGAGAAACAATATCGTCAGTCGTTCTATCACTCATAGGGTTAGCAAAACGTGGAAATCAAAAGAGGCTGAATTACATCACTTATCTACGACATTTATTACGTCCATGAAAGAACTTATGTTACTAGAAGACCTGAATCCTCGTCAAGTATTAAATGCTGATCAAAGTCGATTTGACAAGGAACTCCATGCATACAGGACTCAAAGGACTAAAGGTACGGTTGTTGTAAGAGGTGCATTTGGATCAGTCAGTGCTACTACTCATTCATATATGATCATGCCGGTTATATCCATGGATGGTGAAATATTGCGTCCGATGTACGTTCTTGTATCCGAATCCAGTGGTCAATTTCCAGGAAATAAGCAAAAAGATCCCGATAACATAGTGTCTCATCCAGGAAAGACTGCAAACATGAACAAAAATGATTTAAAAGAGTTTTATTCTGTATTCTGGAATAGCCTGCCTGCCGATCGTGATAAAGTCTTGCTTTTGCTGGATTCATGGAGTGCAAATAAGGATGATAACGTATCAAATGAATTATGCCCTAATCATATAACACTGTTCAAACGTTTAATTCCTGGTTGTTGTACTGGTTTCATCCAACCACTTGATGTTTACTTCTTCCGTCCATATAAATTATTTGTCAGGTTCATTACTGACACAGTTGTCGATTCCTCGGAAATTAATCTCTGGCATCGGGATAACATTTTACAAATGCAGCCCTTCACTCTCTTCCAATTCAGCGCCTCACGATTTCGCAACATGATCAGGTTTGCGTTTTACAAAAGCGGCTACTTGGATGAGGAACCCGAGCCCTGGATGTCTCCATTGGATTATTGTTTTGATTCTAATATATGTGACGAGTGTTACAAGACCTCATCTGAGAACATCTCTTTTGTTAAGTGTGCTCATTGTGAGCAAAGTATCTTCTTATCACACGCCTTCATTGGCGACTTACATATTGATTGTATCAATGTGTAGTACTTTGTACGTGCCTCTTTCCTTCAAATGAATCGCATTTCAATTCAAACCCATGTCCTTCTGAGTTTTGTTCTGCCTTTCGTTGTGACTTGTTTCAATACAATTCGCTTTCTCTTTGAACTTTGACCCGCCATAACCTTTTTATTTCTGGAGCTCTGCAGCTAGGATTTCGCAGGTGTACTATACTCGTCACTAGCTTCAATTTAAGGTATCACTTGATGAGCAACTCTAGTCCTCACTTCGGGTACTTTACTTTTCAGAGAGATAAATAACAAATGTAAAACTTTTTGGCAAACTTAGTTTTTTATATATGGGCCAGTCTACTAACTTTGGACTTCGGCCCGTCACGATTCGCCCTTTAGCTGTTAAAATTCACACCCATGTCCCTGCCGGGACTCGAATCCGGGACCTTCAAGCCGATGACCTGCCGCCGCAGACCACCCGGCCGGGTAAATGACATATGGATTGGAACACATGCAGCTCGCCGAAGAAAATGACGTACTTCATTGTCACCTTAAAAGCAAGGACAGGAACTGGGTGACTATCGTTTGAAGGTGCTCCCTAGGGGGTAGGTTTGAACATAGCTGGGACAGCTTTGAACTCATCCTTAATTTTGTTACAAGATCATTTAATTTCTTAGTAAATGCTTCTAGATACAAATACAGAAGCAGAAGAAAGTAAACTAAAGTTTTACTATCAATACAAAGAATATAAACTACGCAGTTGTTAATAAACGTTGAACTTACTTACTTGGTTGTTTTTTATTGGTGTTAGGTTATAAGGATTGCATAACCATTAGGCTTGCATAAACTTTGAACTAATACAAATTTTGTTAAAACGTTACACATAGCCTAATTGAAATGCTTTTACACTGTTCATATGTTGCAAACTAATTTGTATTCTCAACAGTAAGTTTTAGCTGTAGGGACATAAGTTACTACCGTGTTCAAATCTACCCCACTCTTTTTGTTCAGAGCTGCCCCAGTACGTCCAATTACGCATATTTTGTTATTATGGAACTAGGAGAAGGGTTAGCAGAAATCACGGACAGTTTAATGCGAGAAGTAGTATAGTTACTTCGTAAGTTAACATGGAAAGATATGCTACAGTTCTCTTCTCTCCAGAAGCTTAGTCTCTGAGATTAAAAACTTTGGTAAACTTAATTTTTATATGGGCCAGTCTAGTAACTTTAGATTTCGGCCCGTTACGATTCGCCTTTAGCTGTTAAAATCCACACCCATGCCCCTTCCGGGACTCGAACCCGGGACCTTCGAGCCGAATGCCTACCGCCGCGACCGCTCTCTATCTGTGACATGAATTTTTACTTTGGTACCCACAAATTACATCAAGTACCATACTTCGCCAGGTAAAGTACATAAATGGTGAAAACAAATGACAGCTGTGTGGCATGATGTTTGCAAATTATAAATGTTGGACAAAAAAAATCGTTTTATAAATTAAAAGTAGTCTCCACTGTTCTAAGGTGCCCCCCGTTCAAATGGGTCCCCTTTCCCTACTCATGGATGTATGTATTTATGGGGTTGGCCTGGATCCCCACTCCGAAATTCCGGTTAATATGCAAAAATATTATAATTTTAGGCGTAATTATCTATATTTAGGGTTGTAATTCCCCTTTTACAAGAATCTTGTGTTAGATAAACCTAGAAATTAATACAGAAAATTTGACAACCGCCGCGACCGGGACTCAAACCCGTACCTCCCAGTTGCCGGCTGGGTATGCTGTCCATTACACCAGCGCGGCACGTTAACTCTCTGTGTATATAGACTACTCCTCACACCTTAACAATCTTCCAGCTCCAGTATATCTGGTTATGAAGTCAAGACACCCTATACATTTCAAGATTTTTATTGAGGAATTTGTTCTGCAACCGTGCAGTTCGAAATAATATATGTAATTCCTTTCTTCACAAGAAACTTGTGTTAGGTAAACATCGATTAAAACAGAATTATTGACAACTACCCGGTCGGTAGCAAATGAGTGCAAATGTCAGTATTTTAACCTTGCCAGTGTAATAGTATAGTGTATATTTTGTATAATATTAATATAGTGTATACACGAGATAAGCAACGAAATATTGGCGATCTCAAATAAGAAAAGAAGAAAAAGAAGATTGACATGAGAAAGAAAAAGTTGATTATTCATATTACAGAATACTATTCTGATAATAAACATTAACGCACAGACTCAATTCGAAATCAAGAAAGAGCACGCATCTAGATAAATTATAATGCTGTAATCAGGAATTTTGAATTTAATTTTTAAGGCCTTTAGGCAACTCAGACCAGATTGCTGGTAATGGAAAGATTGATGGAATGACGATAGTGGGAGGAAACGGGAGAGCCCCAAGAAAACCATGCACATGGTGTTTGTTCACCACAAAGCTCACATGGCACGAGGAGAGTTTGAACCTGCGAACCCAAGCATCAGAGGTGAGCGCTCTAACAATTGAGCCACCGCGGTCCTCTCTAATCAGGTACTGTTTGGGCTTTTCCTAATAATGAAAACACAGTTGCTGTAGCTTTGTCGACTTCACATGGAGTCAATTAACAAAGTCAATAACGCAACGGCAGTTTTTGACGATGGGAGAAAAGCCAGCAGCAAAATGCATTTCAGCAACATTTTGATGTAATTCGAAAACTGCTGAGTAGGGATGGCCAGATCCGTATCCAAAAGGAACCGGATATCCGAAACTCGGAATCCCGGGGTTTCAGATATCCGTTCCAATAAATTCGTCCGATTTGGGTCGCAGATTCAAAGACCCAGAATTCAGATTTCGTTATTATGATGCATCTGAAACTGCGATGGTAAATTATGAATGGCCCTGGATAAAACCTTCCCCAAGGAAAGAGAGAGAATTGAATTTTTTAATGTTATTTATGGCCTTTAGGCATCTAAGGCTCTAGCCGGGATATGGGAGGGGAAATGATTCGGGAACGTGTTGGCCAGGGCCTATTTTGAAGGTGCCACTCCGGCATTTGCCCTGTGTGAAACCTCAGTCAAGATAGTCTAACGCTGGGATCGAACTCACAATCTCCAGAACCCAACGTGAACGCTCTACTACGGAGCTACGGCGGCTCGGTGAGAGAGAGAGACAGCTTTGTCTCTCTCTTTCCCTTTCCTTCTTCTTCCTTCTCTTCCGGAGAGGGAGAGAGACTGAGAGAGAGAAAGAGAGAGAGAGAGAAAGAGAGAGAGAGGGAGGCCGGGATAAGGTAGGCAAAGCATGGGGAAGGTATTGGCCAGGGCTTCCATAATTTACCATAAATAAAGCCAATTTAATTCTATGTATCTGAAACTCGAAAAATATATTTTATTGAAATAGTTGTGTAGTTGATTGTTATTGTTTGTTACATAGTGACTGATAACCACGTCACAGAGCAAAGGGTAGTCACGGTTGGCGATGGGGAGGGCGGAGTTTGAAGAGACAAGCAGGTGCTATCGATTATTTGTTTTCCTTTTGTCACTCCAATATATGTATTAGTAACAGACTATTATAGGACTGGTTTCAATGGCACTACTCTTGCAATTCATGTATAACTCAGCAATTTCCCCCTCTTTCTATGGTTCTGTTTTCTCTCTCTCTCCTCACAATACTTCAAAATGAAGAGTAAATGAAACCAAAATAAGACTTATCGTTTGCTAGCCGAAAGAATCCCCCAAAATACGTACGACAGGGTGCCCACAAGCAGAAAAAATCAGGAAATGTCAAGAATTTCAAGATTTATCAGAAGTCAGGAAAATTATTAAATATGAAGTCAGGAAAAAGTACAAAACCTACCGTTGCGTCACGAAATTTACCCTCAGGGGCTCATATCCCTGTGAAGATGCCAGAACATCCTTTTCGCAAAGCTTTGGAACATATCTCCAAGACAAGCAGGGAATTACCAGGCTCGATGATTTCTATGCTTCCCTTCTTTTAAACAACAACAACATAAAAAACTCATCACTGTGGAAAATGGTAAAGTCGAGTTGGATATTTTCCCACGGAAATGATACAGTTGAGGGTGTTTTCTCTATCAACAACTCTCCTCTCATTGAAATCCAATGTTAACATACAATAATAGCACTGAGGAGAGTACAGAGAAAAATCTTTAACGGAACAAGACAAACTTTCTCAGAAAATCAAACTTTTGCGGAAGTCGCAAAATTAACATCTGTATATATTGTTGAAATTTCTGTTTTCGTTCTGATGATATTGACTAATTATTTAATAGTCTAATATTCATCGGTTATATTCATAGAATTTACTCATATGTATGTTGTAGTTGTTAGCATTTTCTTTGGCTTGACTTACATAACATGTTCATGAAGGAAAAAAAGTAAATTTAAGTTATTTTAATCAGTACCTTTGCAAAATATTTTAGTAAAAACTAAAGAAATAGTAAAATCATAAAATTTGCTACTCAGGTGAGAGATGGGCAACTACGGGCCTTGTGGAGGCTGCATGTAAAAGAAAACAAAATATTTTGCAAAAGTTAAAATTGGATAGTCTGAGAGTCAGGAATGTTTTAAAAATCTGGTCAGGAAAAGTTATGAAATTTAAGTTCACAAATTTTGTGGGCACCCTGTACGAATTAGGAAAGGCTATGATGATGTGTCAATGCCCCAGATATGCGAATATCCGAAACTCAGATCCGGATTGTGATAATTGTGATTATACGTCAAGTTTTGGAGCGGGTCTATGCTTGGGCCTCGACCTGACCCGGTGACCCGACTTAGGTCTCCTCACCCGGAGAACAAAGTAGAGCATTTGATTATTTCCTTGCGTTTCAGGGGAGACCGAGATCGCAGGTGTTAACCCAGAGCACGAAAATTACGAAACTGGAGCTCATTATTCTCAGACCGGGTTAATCGGGTCAAGTTTTAAACCGGATCACGTATGTCCTGTTGGCTGGCCGAGCGATCTGCGGTGGTAGGGCATCGGATCGAAGGTCCCTGATTCGAGTACCGGCAGGGGCATGGGTATGGATTTTAACAGTTAAAGGGCGAATCGTGACGGGCCGAAGTCCAAAGTTACTAGACTGGCCCATACAGAAATAAAGTTTACAAAGTTTTTACGTATGTCCTGGTCAGGGCGGGTCACCAAAACTTACCTGATTTCAGCTCTGCCGTGCTACTTTCTCTACATAAGTTATTAGTATTATTATTATTTTAGAATTTCAGAGGAATTCAGTATTTCAATATTCCGATATTGTTAAGTATATTGATACTGTTCGGTATTCCCCCAGCATGCCAGGAGACGTAAGCCCGACATCGGCATTTGGTCGGCGAAGCTCGGCCGACGTCGGGTTTTGAAGAATCCCGAACAGAAGCAGACTTCGGAGAACGGAATTTGGGCGAGGTTACGCCTCTATACCGACCCCGGCGGCGGCCCGGAAGGTGGCCCGACGACAGCAACGGCGACTCGGGAAACGGCCCGACGACCAATCGCCACTTATGGATCGCGTCGACCAGGCACATATCCAGAATTTGGTTTTGTTAGGGGTCCAAGGGCTTCTGGGGGGTTTAAGGTGTACTGGGCATGAAATGTAATATGTATAATTACGCCTGAAGTTATACTTTTTTTTTTGAAACTGTGAGTTTAGGGGTCCGGACTCCACCGGATCCACCCCTAAATACGACCCTGGCGCCGACCATTCCCCGACTACTAGTTGGTTGGGCCATCGTCGGGGTCGGCATTTTTCTTGATGGGTCGGTATATCGATATTTCGGTATTTTCGGTGTTATCGGTATATCGGTATTTTCGGTATTTCGGTATATCGATATTTCGATATGGCTGATACCGAAGTTTCGGTATTCCAAAGCACCGATACCGATTTCGGTATATCGATATTTTTGACAGCCCTACCTAGGGTCGTGGAAACTGTCAAAAACATCAAGTTAATGGGAGGCCAGGTGTGACATTTGATAGTCTGTTGGCATCTTTGTGCTCAAATTGTAGCAACCCCCTACTCCTTAATTAATTAGAGGATTTATTGATTAAAGGGGCAGGGGGAAGGAGAGACAGATGGCTTTTTTTAACTTCAGAAAAGAGTGTGTGTGTGGGGGGGAACTCTTCTCTACATCTGTCAGCTTTTTTGCGCATTTAGATTGTCTACAAGAAACTTATGCATAATCAAAGTGTTCGTAACGCCTTGAACTTCAGAACAGTACTTGAGAGGCACACGGGTTCGATCGAGTCTTGTTGTTGGTCATCCTGACCGAGGATTTCCACATCCCTATCGTATATTTTCCTCCAATACTTACATAATTCATCCTGTCGCATCGAAACACCAATATAAATTCCAATGAGTGGTCACTATTGACTGATCATAAAAGTAAGTGCGCTTACCTGAAGATTGCAATTATCATATTGAAATAGAGGTAATTATTTCATTAAATCATGGATTAAAGGGATAAACAATGAGAATATAAGGCGCTAATATATGTATTGTATTTTCAAAAATAGATATAATGTACATAAATGATTGTTAACATATTGTTAGCATTGCCCATGCGTGTACCATGCTGATCATTGATTATTTCTTATACTGATACCATTTAACACAATAAATCGTAATTATTATAAGTTTATGGTAGTCAATCAATAAAAATATCAATTTCATGTACTACTACCACCTCCTCCTATCACATGTTCTACAGACTCTTGACAATTGCATAGGTCGGAAGTTCGAGCACGGTGTATAAAAATCATAAGGGGACGGCCTGCCTCCACTTCCCCCCTAAAACCCTGAGAATTGTAGGATTATCACTACTTAGGTAGTATAATATACTCTCATTTTTTTTAGAATCAGGGACGGGCACACGGATTGATATTTTACCATCGTTTTTGCATCTATTAAGGTCAATATAAAGCAAGGATCTCCAACAAAAGATGGCAGCACTACCTTCGTATATGTCTGATGTATTTTCATTGTTACATGAAATTTCATTGTTGCTCCTAAAAATTCAAGCCTAAAGAGTTCAAACTTTCAGGGAAGAAAGTTCATAACCAATTCAGCAGCATGATCGATGCCCATTTTTAATTTTATTTTTTGTTCAATGTTGAAAGAGCTTCATTCTTATAGGTTTTGATATTCTCAAGAAATCTAAAGCGATATCAATGAAAGAAAACGAAAATAAGAAATCGGCATCGATCATACACTTGAATTTTTTATGAACTTTTTTCCCTGAAAGTTTGAACTCTCTGAACTTGAATTTATATGAGTAGCAAGGAAATTTCGTGCAACGATAAGAATACATTAGACATCTACGGAGATAATGCTGCCATCTTTTGTTGGAGAACGTTGCTTTACATTATCCTTAATCTGTTCACTCCCAAGAACTGGGAGGCAAATAATCGCCCCTCTGAACCCAACCCTGAGTTCGCTACTGCCTCTCAAAAATTGGGGGAAAAAATTGGAATGTGTACTTCCAATTCAGAGGTACAATTTTTAGGGTGTATGGAATTCATTAAGAAATATATCTATTTATATATTAAGGTTAGTAATTATGTATATTTGTTAATGTATATTAAGATATATATGAGTAAATAATAATAAATATATAAGTATAATAAATACTTTTATGAGAACGATGAATATTGCCATGATATTAAGAATCAATAAATAGTAGGAAAGCTAGTGTCCTACTCCTATATAACACTATTATAACCGCCACACCACTCAATCAGTAGACCTGATTAATTTGTGTCAACATAAATACTGATTTTTTTGTTTGTTTTTTACGCATTGATTTTAAAGGCAGTTTTTCTGAATCCACCCACCCAAGTAGATCATTTGTTTATTTAACAAGTAACGTAAAAGATTTTAAAATTAGCATATCTGAAATGTTTCTTCTTATTTATTTTTTATGGCCTTGACTTCGTTATTAGCAAGCAGACAGTGTAGGAGACTAGATCAGTCAGAACTTTCAAACAATATCCACTACCTTGAAGCAATTATCACCTGCTTGTAAAATCAAAGCTTCAATTCATGTTTAGCAGTCACTGAAAACCCAGTAACACACACCATTTGCACAAGTGACGTGAGAAAAAGTAGGCAAGATGTATTTATTACTTTGTTCCGTGTATCTAATACACAACAATTATAAATTAAAACTATACTTGTGATAGTTTTCTTCTCCACGTAATTGAAGAAAATTGTAAACATCATACGTTTACTTTACTTGCGAACGATTGAGTCACAATCTAAAGACCTTAAAATAAATTCAAATTCAAAATTGAGTCACAAACCTGCGCCATTATACAAAACGAAAGGAGTAGTTACTGGAACGGAAGAGACAAAGGAAATAACGGGAGAAAGTAGAAAAGCTATGAAGCTTCAAGTACAGTAGCTATATGATTATGAATAAAGATATGAAAACAGTGATTCTGCCAGACCCCAAATTCTCGAGCGCACCTCCTAACTTCAGATTTTTTACGGTAAAAATTTATAGAAATCCTGCAAACCTCCACTTATACACCCTTCCAATTTTCATGTTACACCCCATCCCTCAAACTGAAAATTTTGGCGGAATCCTAATATGACTCATGAAAAAAAAAAGTTTAGACGACAAAAGCAATGGTGAAAGCGGCATTCGCGAAGAAGAAAATATATTAATTTACACCCATGAACAAAAATAAGTAAATAAATAAAAAAGATTGATTAAAAGTTTTGTGTGGAATTTTGTGCTTTATGGAGTAGCAACTGGACTGTACCAACTAACGTGAACAAATTGTGAAATGTTAGAATCCTTTGGAACGTGGATCTGGTGATTCAAAAGTGCAGCTTTTGTCCTGTCTGAGCGGCCAAAGAGCGTTGGCTTCGTATTCGGAAAATCGTAGGTTGAACAATCCCTTCTGAGGTTTTTCTTTGGGTTCCCGGATGGTACTTTCAAACTAGGCCCTGGTCGACTTTGTTCCCGCATCACAATATAGTAGCCTGAGCCAAAAATGTTACAAATTCAATTCAACTGTCCATGAATTCCTATGGTTATGATTGGTGCCATTTTAGAACACAATGATGTTCTCGCAGAAGCAACGGTCGCCAGTCTTGTTTTTGTGCGAATATCTCAAGGAGAAAGTAGTCAAAAATAATCGCACCCACTATTGAAGCATTGAAGGTCAACATGCTTGAAGCATTTCTAAAAATTCCAATAGCAACAACACGAAAAGTTTTTGCCACCATGACCAGAGGAGTTTGAGTCTCCATAACTGCGGGTGATGGACAGTTTGAGAATATTTTATGACAAGAAGAATATAAGTACATATCTATCTTGTAACACGTTGGATGCGGTGTAACTAATTTATGTTGCTTTTATTGTAGCAAGTAGTAATATGCAGATAATGATAGCCTATAATTATTGTAGGGTATACCGGTATATGCACAATAATCATATACCGTATTGCTATATATTTAAATTTCCTGTACATTTAAAAACCACACTCAGCGCGACCTTAACTTGGTAGCCGTAGCACAAGCGGAGTAGCTATTACATGTTGGCTTACGAATCACTTCTGACACGTCACGACGTAAGTGTGTGTGCTCGTGATTTGCGTCATCAAGCATTTTCGGTTATATGACCTATGTCGTACACTGCATATTGTACTTAGAGAATGTTTTTACCATTTGACAGTAAGTAAAAGAACTTTTGAAGCGCCCTGTAGCTGCAGAGAAATGCGTGAAAGAAAAGCAATACTAGATTTAATAAAGAAGAATTGGTTAGATTTCTGTTTATTTTATATTGAAGGATGAAACGGAATTTATAGTAGATGCACGAATCTCATTTACTGGCTCTGGTTGAAGGGAAACGTAGAAGACTGATACCGCTAAAACAAAACCATAGAGTTTTATAACTCTATGAACAAAACGAATGCGCAAGAGCGAAAGGTTGGTTTACTTACACAGAGGAGCTATTCGCATAACACTGATAGATTATGATGGCACAGTGTAGAGTTGAGACTCATCATGAACCTCCATCTCCATTACATCTCTTGGAAACTGAAGTACTATGGCAACCGGAAATCAAAGTTGTGTGTGTGTGCAATTATGCACGGCGGCGTTCGAGATGCAGTGTTTCCATCAGTCTGCCTTAGAAGTTATTCAGAATGAGTAACTGAATACACAGCACAGTACATGCTTCTAGGGACAAAAGTAAAAGATATAAGCCTATACTCTTTGGCTTACGGAACTCATCACCGCAGTAACACACGTTCGCCGTAGGATTCTATCCTGGGCAAGATCAAGTCAGTTTTCATCACGAACACCTACTTCTCGAAGATCCCTTCTAATTTTATTCTCCCAGCGTCCTCTTGGTCTTGCCAACGGTGTCTTTCCATTCGGCTTTCCAACAAGATGAAATGTAGTCTTCGTTTTTCTCCCATCCGAGCTACATGGCCTGTCCATCTTACTGTTAGTCGTAGCGATTTCATTATTCTTACAACATCGAGTGAGTCGTGAAGTCCGTGAAGTTCATTATGCAGTCTCGTCCAATCTCCAGTCATCTTGTCCCTTATACATTTCTCGAGACTTTATTTTGAAACACTCGTAATTTATGTTCATCTGCTAGGGTCGTACTCCAACTTTCGCAGCCGTATATTACCGGCAGAATAACCGTTCCGTATATTTTCAATTTCAACTTTCTTAATATTAATAGGTTATTGACAAAAATCATCAAGAGTGGTGTGGTATTCATGGATGGGTGAGAAAATGCATATTTAAACAACTGTAGTTTTACTCAACCCTCCTTGGTCTAGCGTGAGGATTCATTGGTTTGAGATTTGTTGGAGGCCATCATAAAATTTTTCTCATTTTCATAATGCACATGTCGGAGTAGTTCCAAGAATAAGATCTTTCCCATCCTCCCCTTGCAGAGCAGTCGCCGACGTCATGCGACTTGCATTGGTCATGGGGAAATAAATTATTATATTAGTATTGTCGTTCCTATTTAATGTTTTCTGCTTGGTGTGTTTTAACAACTCTGTAATGTTCTCAACTGTTCTAAAGTATGTATGATGTATGTTAAAACACACAACAAATATCCATGCCTCGGGTGGGATTCAAACCCACGATCCTTGAGTTGACAGGGTACCGTGTTATACCGCTCGACCACGCGCATCAGCAACCATTGAACCACCATAGCCCCAATAAATATTATTTCATTCAACATGCATAAAATTGTTCGCTTAAATGTGTATTAATCCGCTCTTCCAAAAGAGTCAATTGAGGGAAGATGCCCATCGGGGAAATATGTCTACAATAGAGTAATTCCGTAACTATGGTTCTAAATAAAAAAAATGTATGGTGTGAACGAATTAGTCAGTATACTTTCTAAAATAATGTAGTGGATGTCGTATAATCTGTCACGTGCAGACGAAACAAGCCTTCAAAAAAAAAAACTTTTTTTTTTTAGCCTAAAAATAATTTTCTCTAGTCAGAATCAGACTAAATTCTATGACAGCGTTGAAAATGCACTTGAACAGTGTAGCACACCACTTGATGCGCACTACCTAAATGCATTCCATCTAATAAGACTGTTTTCTGGTTAGACACTCGTCTTTTGAACTATTCTTCTTGAATAGAATAGAGTCATATAAGAACATTTTGTAATGTGTAGTCTACGTACGTATTCAATGTAATTTCAATGTCATTTATGGCCTCTAGTTAACTATATATGGCTAATACCAGAATTCGGGGGAAGTGAGGACGTAGGAGAGAAGTCAGCCAAGGCCTAGTTTCGAAGGTACTATCCCAGAATTAACCTTGTGTGACTAAGAATACTACTCGACAAACCTCAGTCAAGATGACCGACACGGGTATCGAACTCAGGACTTATCGAACACAAGCCAACGCTCTACTACAACGCGCTACCTAGATTATACTCGTTACATGTTTAATAGAATGTACGCTATACGTAATATATATATACTAGATAGATAGTGATCGATTTGCCGTGGGCGATGCCGGGGATTTTCCCTGGTGCGTGAGAATTTCATCCTCGGTTGTTGATTCCGAACATCATCCCAACCAACAACTACTAGTGTAAGTATCCCCTTCATAACTTATCACAAATCGAACACTGTATACACAGGGTGTAACAAAAGTTCCTTGTCATAGGCCAACTTGGTTATGAGTGCAGATACGAAAACATGTCAGAAAGAAAAGTGACTGGAAATGATCGGTTTTCAATCTAAAATAGTTGAATTTTTCAAATCGGACCAGCCGTTTGAGCTCCACACTGGTGGAGCACCCAATGTAAACGAAAAATGCAACGTTGCCAGTCGTACTGTGATAATCATAGGCGCATTATGTCATGTAATAATGAAACGGGAAGCAAGGAAGGTATGCTGGAGGGAAGGAACAGAATACTACACATCTCGGTTGCAATCATTACCGTAGTGGGGTTCAGGGGCGGGTAGGGGTAAGGGTGATGAAACTCTTAACGCGTTAAAAGTTGAAAGTTGTAAATGTCATAGCATGTGTGCCAAACGTCACAGGTGCGTTTCGGACAACAAAGGATGAAAGAACGTTCCAATAAACATAGGTCATACGCCGCCTCGTTTTCGAGATACAGGATTGCTAACCTGGAATCCAAAATCGCCTCCTGACCAGTGGAATTGAAGACAAAGATGTGGACAAACGTCGCTAAGTTATTCCTGACACCAAAACAAGCAATAAAGTCCTCTTGAGGTTGTCCAATTCCGGTGGCTGTAAGAGATACAGGGTTGCCAACGTGGAATCCACAATCGACGTCTGACGATTGGAATTGACGAGAAAGACGTGGACCCCTTCGGTAGGTGATCTCTGAGGTCATAACAAGCAAGAAAGTTATCTTGCATTATGTTCGAATTCCTGTGCGTGTAAGAAATACAGGGTTGCCAACTGTGTGAGGCATAATCGAGTGTCACCCCAAAATAATTTATGAAAAAGGCAACAAATGACAAATGTATGCTGGTAACCTGATACCTACGGGAGGGGAACACGTGACCAAGCACACATCAGCAGTGTTGCACAAGCAATGTTGCCACTCCAACACAAACGCATAGTTTGTTAACTGGAACAGATACCTTTTATCGCATGAAAAGCTGTGGTATAAGTAGTGAATGAAATTAAGCGAAAGTTGATTTGACAGTGTTGCCAACTACGGTGGCTATGAAGCTCGAACATGGAGAAAGTACTGTGTCCGTATCGGGAAACGAACAAATGTTATCGCAACATTGCAACAACACAAGTTATTGCTATTAAACTACTAGTCACCTATTTTGTATTGCACGTATCTGAGGCTGAGCAGGTTCGAAACCGAAGACCATCCCGATGAAGGTATCCATGTTTTGTCTTACTTTCATAATCCCAATCACTAATTTTAGGTGTTTACATGCATACGGTAGAGTTCAGGCGTTTCCTCAATCACACAGTGCATTTTAGTATATTTCCCTCAGTAACACCAGATACACATATGACATAAAGTACCATGACTACGTAGTGTTGTGTCTAAGTACGAACGGTGACAACGCGTTACCTCGGGGAGTGGATAGGTGCGTGGGCTCGAATCCCAAATTGACATGCGATGCTTATGAGTTTTAGAGTTTCACGATTTTCAATGTCGGGTTTAGTGGCATACGTATGAATAAGAATGACACATCCAAGGTACAGAAAGCATATTCAAGCATCGTTTCTATGGTTTGGAGGGTATGGAGGATTATTAAAATTGTTGCAGCTCGAAAAGTTTTATTTTCGTATCTCTCGGGAAACGTTCGAGATGTCGATTCCACACAAACACCATCCTGATTGTTGAGGTATATGAACAATGTACGTGACATTTTCCACGTTAAATCATATGGGAGATTTTCTTTCTACGCTATTCACAACTGTACCGCTTTGAGTAGCTCCTCTGTCACACCCGTTACGCACTCCATGCTGTGCATTCTGTTGTTACTCCCTACATTGCAGTCTTTAATTCTACAGTCTTGGTGTTGTGCCACATTTGTTCGTTTCTCGATACGGACACAGTACTTTCTCCATGTTCGAGCTTCATAGCCACCGTAGTTTTCAACACTGACAAATCAACTTTCGCTTAATTTCATTCACTACTTATACCACAGCTTTTCATGCGATAAAAGGTATGTGTTCCAGTTAACAAACTATGCGTTTGTGTTGAAGTGGCAACATTGCTTGTGCAACACTGCTGATGTGTGCTTGGTCACGTGTTCCCCTCCCGTAGGTATCAGGTTACCAGCGTACATTTGTCATTTGTTGCCCTTTTCATAAATTATTTTGGGGTGACACTCGATAATGCCTCACACAGTTGGCAAACCCGTATTTCTTACACGCACAGGAATTCGAACATAATGCAAGATAACTTTCTTGCTTGTTATGACCTCAGAGATCACCTACCGAAGGGGTCCACGTCTTTCTCGTCGATTGTGGATTCCACGTTGGCAACCCTGTATCTCTTACAGCCGCCGGAATTGGACAACCTCAAGAGGACTTTATTGCTTGTTTTGGTGTCAGGAATAACCTAGCGACGTTTGTCCACATCTTTGTCTTCAATTCCACTGGTCAGGAGGCGATTTTGGATTCCAGGTTAGCAACCCTGTATCTCGAAAACGAGGCGGCGTATGACCCATGTTTATTGGAACGTTCTTTCATCTTTTGTTGTCCGAAACGCACCTGTGACGTTTGGCCCACATGCTATGACATTTACAACTTTCAACTTTTAACGCGTTACGAGTTTCATCACCCTTACCCCTACCCGCTCCTGAACCCCACTACGGTAATGATTGCAACCGAGATGTGTAGTATTCTGTTCCTTCCCTCCAGCATACCTTCCTTGCTTCCCGTTTCATTATTACATGACATAATGCGCCTATGATTATCACAGTACGACTGGCAACGTTGCATTTTTCGTTTACATTGGGTGCTCCACCAGTGTGGAGCCCAAACGGCTGGTCCGATTTGAAAAATTCAACTATTTTAGATTGAAAACCGATTTCCAGTCACTTTTCTTTCTGACATGTTTTCGTATCTGCACTCATAACCAAGTTGGCCTATGACAAGGGACTTTTGTTACACCCTGTATATAACACAAAACATAAAATTATTTCTGCATTAATTTGGTATATGTTCCGTTATCACGTAACGGAGAGAAATCTGCGCTTTCAAGCATATGCCGTCAAGGTGGACATTGTAACAATCTGAAGTGGTGGAAACATATCCATACTTGTTCACGTATTTCAGTCATATTATAGAAAATGTAGTCATGAAGTTTCACTATTATTGCCATTTATCTTAATTATAATGTACGATATATCTTCCCCCAAATAAGTGTGTATGTTACACTGATGGGTTGGATAAGTTTCCTACTTTGATACGTAAGTTTCAAGACCAATATATCCAATGTTTCTTCCAAGAGATTTTTTTTCGGGTGGCTCATGGGGAGCGCTCACGAAAATTATAAACAATTAATATTAACTGTAATGTGCTAAAAATATAAAATAACAATAGACCGTAATATTACTTTAACAATATATTGTACTTCCTTAGTTAACCTATAAATAACATCTTAGTGATAGAGCGTTGGCGTAGCATTCGGGAAGTCGTGGGTTCGATCCCAGCAGCCGACCATCCTGACTAAGGTTTTTCCGAAAATTTTCCTCAGTCACATCAGGAAAATTCCGGGATGGTACTTATAGGCCCTGACCGACAATTTCCCGAATCCTTTTTCCTCCCATAACCGGCTTGAGCCTTAGATGTCTAAAAGCCACAAATAAAATTAAAACTCAAAATAATATGAACCACATTTACAGAATATACTATTATATGCGTATTTCAGTGTTAAACACACTGTTAACAAGTGTTAACACTAATTCTTTCGGGAGGGCGGTTGGAACCCCCCCTTCCCGGAAACATGCCCGAAAGAAACAGTGAATATATCCGTTGTGTATACAGTTAGTTTGATGTACTTCCGTCAGTATGAGCATCAATGTCTAATATATTTTTGTGCAAACATTTTCTTTTCTATTTCTTTTAATTACTGCACAATGTCTCCTAGAACAAAGTGTGTGGCATCTTCCCTCGATCCACTATAATTCACGGATTAACTGTTCCACGCATAATTGTTCGATTATTATCCGTTTATCCGGATATATAATGTTCGGTTATCCGTTTATTCGGACAATGTTCAATTATCCGTTTCTCTGGATAGTGTTCAATCATCCGTTTATCCGGATAATGTTCAATTATCCGTTTATCCGGATTGTGTTCGATTATCCGTTTATGCGGATAATGTTTGACTATCCGTTTATCTGGATAATGTTCAATTATCCGTTTATCTGGATAATGTTCGATTATCCGTTTATCCGGATAACGTTCAACTATCCGTTTATCAGAAAAATGTTCGATTATCCATTATCCAGATAATTATTCGGATAACGAAAATTATTCAAATAATCGGATTTCGAATATCCGAACAACGAATTGTTCAATTATTCGGATATCAAACTATCCGGATATTGGGTGCCCTAGCTTATTGGTAGGTAGTACGTGATTCAATTGCACTTTATTCTGTTATGCTTTTGTTATTATTACTATTATTATTATTAACAGAGCCTCCTTATGAACGCCAGTGAATAGGGCAAGATGTGCAGATTGTCCTGTCTGTCTGTCCCCCTCTACCTATATTTCAGTAACTACAAGTCAGAAAGGAATGCGTCAGGCACCGTTGGATTTCTCATTGTCTGAAAGGGTGCGGAAAACGATGACTTTGACTCTAAAGCTGGTAGTTACTTTTCAAATTTCAATCGTTCCTAGCATTCTCCATTTGTACCCCGCGCCTGTAGATCTCGGTAGCTACAAGTCAGAAGGACATACACCGTTGGATTTCTCATGGTCTGAAAGTGCGGGGAAACTCAAGGTCTGTCGACTTTCGGACCTTGGGGCAAACTAATGATTTTGACTGTATTTTCGTTTCGAGAGTTCCAACATTTGATTTTATGCGGGGGCGCTTTCCTTTTGGCTATAAAACAATACTTAACTTGTTCTTATTTAGTGCTGTAGTCCCAGAACTTTTACAGGGTATACGCTGTGAATCTTTTAGTTTATAAATCTTAAGCGGATACTGTTTCCATCAAATTTTAATTCATGTTTCTATTAAATATGGGATAAAATAATTTCTACAAAAAAAAAAAAAAAAAAAAAAAAACGTTAAATACTTTGATGATGTATATTCCAGTGAGATTATATGTATAATACATATAATGAAATTATATGTATAATTTATTTTATTGAGGAAAGGAGAAACATGTTGAGACTATTGCACAACTAGGAAGCATCTTTGTTACTTAAAAATCAGCTACAATTCTATATTAGACTCACTTGCTCAGCCCGTTATGAGACTTACTCCATCCATATATCGTGAAGTCAAACTTCTACCTTGCTTTTGAAAACATAAGTCAAATATTATATTATTCAAGGCCTGCATTAAGATACTTCTCAACTGTTATACTGTATGTGTATTTCTACAAAATTATTATTATAGTCAACAGTTTGTGATAAAATGCTGACGCGCATCATGTAGTTATGCCCTTTTCCCCTTCTCAACATTTTGTTTCCGATCAAGTGCAACCAAAAGTGTTTGACTGTAATAATCTCACCCGGGTATATGGGAAAATAAATAAATAAACGAAATGAGAGTAAATGTGTGTGTGTGTGTGTGTGTGTGTGTGTGTGTGTGTGAGAGAGAGAGAGAGAGAGAGAGAGAGAGAGAGAGAGAGAGAGAGAGAGAGAACCTTTGCAGAAGGTGTACGCTAATGTGTAATCAGAGGGATTTTGGCGTATACCTCCGTATACCTTCGGTTACAGCGCTGTTCTTATTATTCTTAGTTTAACAATTACATTATAAAGTGATCGACTTTTTCGGGAAAGGTACAACTTTTCGGTTACGAACCAATCTTCAAGCTTGCGTGGGAAGCGAAATTGTAACAAACTTGCATTCAATCTAATCTCGACATGCATCAATCCAAATTTGTATCGCTGAAATCTATTCCGGAAGGAAAGCAGATGAAGCAACGAAACTATAAAAATTAGTATCTGGTTCTCTTTCTAGTTTCTCATATAGAAAAGAAAGCAAAACAGGAAATATTAACAGTTTATATACATTTATGCATTTCAAGGCATATATTTTGGATTGAAATTATTAATTTATTCCATTTCTTCTTTTCGATTTGATTTAGTAAATTGAGGTTCCTTTTTTTTTTTCGTGCTCCTTTTTGAGATGCACGGAATAACTTTCACTTGCTTCACAAAAGAGCTTCTTCCATCGCATGATTCCGGCTTCGTTTGAACGAGATGCAGATCACGAATCTTGTGGAAATCCTTTTGGGAGAAAGAACAGCTTAGGAAAGGAAACTTCCTTAATACTTTCGCTTCTCGGTCTGGTCTTTGGCCTTTTGTTTCACGCTCATAAATTTCTTACTGTAAATTTCGATTCTTTCACTACGCAAGGGAAATACTAGTTTCTTATTCAAATTATCATCTGCTTCTTCTTTTCTCATAGACAGAAATTTATAGATTCAATTACTTCAATCCTAGAATTAAATTAAATGTAGAAAAGAAAGAATAAAGATAAATAGACATTTTAGATCAACATCATTAGTGTTCTGTGAAAAGTGACAGGTCCTTCTGCATAGACTTCTCCATTCATCCCGATCTTGCGCTTTCCTTTCTCCCTACGCAAACAAAAAGTTGGATCTGTCTTCTACCTCCGGTTCACTCAACTTTCAACAGCATCTCTTAGCATACAATCTCTGCGTAACCAATGTCTAAACTAGTTTCTTTTTCTCTTCTATAATACCTCCAGTATTGTTAGTTTCTCGCGTACTCTCTTCAGCACTTTGTTATTACTCATCTTCTACATCCATTTATTTCTTCGAGAAGGGGAACCAAATATGGTGAGCAAAGGGCACCAGTTGAAGAAAAAGTAAAATAAACGTTAATTAATCATTCTACGTCCTGATAAAGTCTATTCACGGCTGCGACCTCCGAACTTGTATAAGTATTTTAACTGTCTATGAGGAATAACAATATTACGAAATTCAAAAGTCTAGTATTTCAGTAAATGGATACTTTTTAAGTGACAGACATAAATACACTATTTTCATATAGGGCTTACTATTTCATTCCTTTCGCTTCTGTTTCTTTTAAGAGTTATTTATTTACACAAGAATAGCATGTCTGGCAGGATAGTAGAAATACAAATTTACGATTTTTATTTCAGAAGCCTATTTCTAGATTTTATTCAGGCTGTTCTTTTTTATTTGCTAAGAAATATCAAATTTATTGTTCCTGTTAAATCTTTGCTTTTTGTACTCTTGGTACAAACCTTGATGTCTTTTCCTTCATTTTTTATGCCTATACAATTTTAGATTTTTGGAAAGAAACCCATTAAATCAGGTATCCAAAGGAAACCCAAAAATATTATTATATATAACCATGTCTATGTATCGATTTCCATGTCATAATTATTTCCTGACTTTTGAAAAATAAACTGGTTTTTCAGGGTGGAATTCGGTGTTAGAGTGAAGTTTCGTTATCAATACTAAATCAAACACAGTCAGCAGCTGTATTCAGAAACTTTCTTCGAGTGACTAACACTATACTAACGAGTGATTAACACTAGCATTGTTAGTTACTCGTTAGCACAGCGCTAGTTACTACAGAAATAAAAACCGTTTCTGAATACGACTATGGTAACCAACCGTCGCAGTTTGCCCGAGACTGTCCTGTTTTACACTTTTACGTAGGTCGTTCAGTGTGTAAGTTTTCCATCGCTATAAAATTTATTACAGAGATAAATGAGTGGAGACTTGGTGTCGGGAAGAAAACCGTGCAGTGATCTGGTACGGGGCAAATAACTTGACAACCATTGACATCCACAGGAAGTGTCATACTGCTCGATGACAATGACCGACCCCACTCGGCCGCACAAACACTGTCGAAAATTCCACAATTGAGATGAGAACGGCTGCCTCATACCCCGTACAGCCTTGATTTGGCATCGACCGATTTCCATAGTGTTTAAAGGGCTAGGCCGGGAATTTCGATAAGTTGGTGCCCCAGCGTTGGAACAAATGCTTGAACATTCGTGAAGATTATGTAGAGAAGTAGTGAAGGCTGCACTTATTCAACCGTATGTAGTTTTCATGTGTATGTTATGAAATAGAAATCTTACAGCCCAGAGGAAAACATATAGGCGTATTGGACAATAACTCACGCAAGTCACGGGGCCGGGGCATATTTTTCCCGGAACGCCTAGAGATCCAATTTTTTCACAGCATGTACAGCAAAAGGAAATATTATATATCTTATGTAAAGTAGTTTCGAAAGTACATGTAATACGAGAATGGAATAAACGCTGCTTTTGGTGTCAAATGGATGTACAGGAAAAAAAAAAATCACACATAATCTCCAAACAGTTCGGTTTGTTTAGTACAGTACAATGGTAAGATAGAACAACTACGATATTTATCATTGATATCGTATAATCTAAAATCATTTCTATGATGTGTTATTTGAGATGAAATACATTTGAGCGGCTCTAGGAAGCTTCGGTGCAGGAAGTTTCGGTGCACGGAAGTTTCGGTGTAAGGAAGTTTCGCTGCAAGGAGGTTCTAGAACTTACTGATTAGTAAAACAGCGAAGTTAAATATTTAGTTGCTGTATTATTATAACGATATTAAAGTTTCCCAACACCAAAACCTGTTCAATTGTAAATATTACATTTTAGGTAAATATCTATATTTCCAAATTGATTACGAACAATAATTAACCCTTACGAAGGAAGGACAGAAAGAAGTAGATGTTATATAGAAAGAATGAATGAATTTTGGATGGCATGCTTGGTTCTTATTTATTAAGTGCACATGTCAATCCATTTTATGAGGGAGAGAGAGCACAAATATTGTAATATAATTAAGTTATCCAGAGGTATTTTAATTTTATTAGAAAATACATGCTTTAAAATGTGCTTACCCTTTTGTTTCGTGTATTAGTACACCTTGGGTAGGCCTGACGTGTAAAAGAATTAATTGAAGTAACAATCAAAACGTTAGTTTTCGAAACTGAGGAAGGAAAAATGGTGTAAAGAAATTGTATTAAAATCTTATCAATCCTTGAGGGGATCCACAACAAAAGTATTAAGAGAAGAGTTCTCAGCCCCCAGGTTCCGGCATATACTACCTATGCCACCCCTGTAGCAGATTTGACACGATGGTGTAAGTTTTCCGTATTCTGAGTATGTGTTGTTTGCAAACTTCGTGAATAATATTACTTGCACAATAACCAGGCCCATAGAAAACATTATCCTCTATTAACTCAGTTAATAGTGCTCTCGGTGAAGGTGAAGGGTTAATTTTGCTTTCGATTTCCCAGCTTCCGCCAGCTATTGAGCAGTATGTACGCTCTGTACCACTGATTCTCTTACAAATTATTGACACATACACCTTTAGAAAATCATAGCGACAGCTAGCAATCCATAAAGTGTTACGAAAAGATGTGTCATTATTATTTTGTTTAATATGTACTCGAGTTGTTCAGTACATGGAAACATGGCGGCTGGGGAATCCTGATGGTGTCGATTCCATTTATAAATAAGTTGTGTTTTGCTATAAAAATCAAGGTCTTAATGTACGAAAACGAAGGCGGTTTAGTGAGGTCAGGTTAGATCATGGTTTTCATTATATGCGAAGCATATCATCTCCTTTAACACTCACACCATGCCGTCATCTTGGAATCAGAAGGTTCACTTTCTGGAAAAATGGAGTTGACACTGCAGTCAAAGACTTCGTACTGAAGGGCATCAACCCCAAAAATAATATATTACAAAACGACCTGTAAGTGACTACAGATGTTAGAAATAAAATGAGTTTGCACAGACTTTAAATGAAACTTCAAACTTTAAAACTGTTTTTTTTTTTAAGTAGCAAAAGTGGACATAGTATAGTACCTTCTGGTTCCACAGTGACGGTGTACTCTGTCTGAATAATAAATCTGCCAAATAGTCGTAGGTGCTTTTAGCTCGTAGGTCTATTTGACACCTACAGATGCTTATCAGAATAATGGAAACACCTGTAGTTGGCAACACGTCAGATGTATGGGTTGGCAGTGGTGTCGTGGCGACCGCAGCGCCGGACTGCTGGTGGTGGTGAGTTAGGTCGGTCTCCATACTACGTCAGGCGTCGTGGAACAGGAGTGTGCAGTGGCTGCAGCAGACGGAGGTAGTGTAAAATGGGAGACTTCTCAGAGTTTCAAAGAGGGCAAATTGTTGGTGCGCGGTTATGTGGAGTGAGTGTGACGGCAGTGGCTAGTGTGTTAGGTGTGTCGCCAGGGACAGTGTCGAAGGTGATGACGGCCTACACAACACACGGGAAAACCACATCGGGGAAGCGGAACAGTGGGCGGAAGAAAAGCATCAGTGACAGGGCACGCCGGGTATTAAAGCGCATTGTCACGCGGAACCGTCGTGCCACTGCGGCACAAGTGACGGAGGAACTCAATCAGCACCTCCCCCAACCTGTTTCGACAATCACAGTCCGCCGCGAATTACATGACATGAATTTACGGGGTCGTGTTGCACGGGCCAAACCTCTCATCAGGGACCAGAACGCTTTAGCACGCCGCAAATGGTGCCGCGACCATGCAACTTGGACCGTTGACGACTGGAAACCTGTGGTATGGTCGGATGAGTCACCATTCACCCTATTCCAAACCACGGGCCGTGTTTATGTGCGGAGAACGCCCAAAGAAGCGTATGATCTGCAGTGTCTCCGCCCAACTGTGAAACATGGCGGCGGCACGGTGATGCTGTGGGCCGCAATATCATGGTTTTCATTGGGTCCTGTGGTCACACTTCGCGGACGCATCACTGCCAACGATTATTTCGCAATTTTAGGAGACCACTTGCATCCTATGGTCCGAATGTTGTTCCCGGACAATGACGCCATATTCCAGGATGATAATGCACCCATTCACACAGCTGGAGTTGTTGCAGCGTGGTTTGAGGAACATCGGGATGAAGTTCAACACCTCCCCTGGCCCGCCCTATCCCCAGATCTCAACATAATTGAACATCTGTGGTCCATCTTGGAAACACGACTCCGGCGACGATTTCCACCTCCATCCTCTCTCACAGAACTGGCCGATGCCCTGCACGAGGAATGGTGTAATATTCCACTTGCTACCATTCACGACCTCTATGCCTCCATCCCACGTCGCATCAATGCTGTTCTGAAGGCGAAAGGTGGCCCGACACCATATTAATCTGGTAAGTTGCACTTTCGTTCAGGTGTTTCCATTATTCTGATAAGCATCTGTATATATTGCGTTACTGCGAAACTTTGTTAGATATTGCGTTTCAACACTCCCATACACGTAGAAAACGTTATACATGTCTTGTGTATACATTTTGGGGGTAACCTAAACTAAATTTTACCTAAAGACCACCTCAATAAAAGTGTTAATTCAGTCATGGAAATCAGTAAAAATGTTGAACCAGAATCAAAGTTGAAAATGTTACTCGGAATTCAGGGGATTCTCTTGCGTTAGCACATTCCGTTTCACTCGTGCTTACGTAAAACTTGAAAAATTTATTATCGTTATATCGTAGTGGAAAAATGTTTAAATCTTTAAAAGTCAACGAATATGTTTTAAGCGTGCCTTACGTAAACTTTGCTCTAATCCCTCTTTCCTCATTGTCAGATAAAAAAGTAATGCTTAAACCCCTCTCCATTGAATGTTTATGTTGCACTTGAACGACCCTTTAAGTCTAAGTGTGTGTGTGTTTTTACAATTTCTTTTTTTAAACGATCATGCAGTTCATATAGACTGTTTACTTTCTAATCACTTTGAACTGATAAATTTACACATAGTTAGAAAGTATTATCACAGAAAAGTATCACCAATACAATAGTTCAAAATGACAAAACTATATTTTAAAGTAAATTGCTAGTTTAATTTACAATTTCCATTAATTAGTACATCAATAAAAGTATTAACCGGCCAACAGTAAGGTCAACTTGATAGTTTAACAGCCTTTATATAATCAAAAGTTATTTTAATCTCTGCACCGAAATATCCGTGCACCGAATCTTCATGCACCAAAAGTTCCTGCACCCAAACTTCGTACACCGAAAGTTCCTGCACCAAAACTTCCGGATCCCACTTTTGAGGATGTTTGGGTGAGAAGTTTTATCGGAGGACACAAGAATATTATTTTCAATAACGCTTATTATTCGTTTTCTTAGTTTACTATAAATATTGGAAGATAGTTTAATTGACGAATTATGTTAAAGATAGAATGAAATCAAATCAATTCTTAGGCATACAGCCACAATGCGTAGTGAAGCAATGTAGGATTATTATGAACCATTCTGTGTTGTTTCTATATTGAACAAGGCCGGTTCCCTTATTCACTAACCTACAGTTTTATTCTTAAAGCAGACTGGAAACTTGTTTCACCAGTGAAGTCAAGGAAGGCTTTCCTCTCCTTTCTTCCTTTCGTATTTTCCGCTTGGCTTCTTTGCGTGCAATGTACGACTTGAACAGGAACTCTTTGCGAAATGTTGGAAGGCCGTTAGGTTATTTTCCATGTTTCACAAGCTAAATGTTCTTGCGTTGTGTTCAGAGGAAATGACTAACATCATAAGTACGGTTAACAACGGTGGATTCGCCATGAATTAACAAACTCTAGTCGTAAGCCGCAACTTTAGTAGAATTTCCTTCAAAGACGACTTTCACTTAAAAAATTAGTTAAGAAACATTTCTTCGCACACTAAAACTAGCGCGGAAGCGTAATTCTTTAACTGACTATTTACATTTATAATATATCAAATTACGAACATATTTTAATGTTCATTTCCGTGCAGCTAATACTTAAGCCCGTTATATCTGAAGTATGACACCACTCGGAGAATATTCTTCAAGAAAATGAACCTGGGGAGAGGGATAGCGACTAGGGTCTTTCTCTAAACAACATGCCGGTATTTACATGTTGCAACTGAGTAAATCCTTGGAAAATCTTAGGCAAGATGGTCAGCAGCAAGACTCAAATCATCGTTGTACTTCATGATTTCGTTTACAATTAGCACTATATTAGTTTTCCCTTTCACCACACCCAGACCTATTTTCTGAATTACATTATTACTTTCTTCTCTCCCCCATAGATCCCCTCAGATCAGTGATATCTCATGTGGACTGTTGGAACCGATACATTGAAGTCATTTATCATGGCTCTTATGCCGCTCTTTTTCTGGTAGGAAGTAGGCCATTCACCTCTCTTAGCAATGCACGACCATAAAAGGAACAGTAACGTTTCACTTCCGTGTTTAAGGTATCATTTTCATTAAAAACACATCATGACTTGAGCACTAATTTTATCGTTCGAAGGGGAAAAATATTACTGTCTATCTTTTATGTGATGTTTTATTGACTCGGTATTCTGATCACTAGAAAAAACGATTGTTTCTGTTTCTTTTCGAAAACACAACCCTTACAGCTTCTTCTGTTAGAAATATTGGAAATCTAGCAGAGAGGAAGGAGGGGGGGGGGGTCACTTAGGATTGGAAATCAATCTAAAAATCACATTTCATCATACTGTAAACCAGAAAATGCTGGGAGTTCTCAAAATTAAATGTATTATAATTCTTATATGAATATATAAAACTCAAAATATCTCGTTTTACCTGTCCGTCTGTACGTGCGTCTGCTATGGATATCTACACTATACTTTGCATGTGTATTTAATTTGACTATAGAAAGACCGTATAAAATGTTTGTCTTGAAACCTTCAGCCTGGGCTGCTGTAACTTAATCATAACTAATATATACAGTAGTCTCAACTATCCGTCCAGTAGTCAATCGTGTAATCCTTACAAAAAATACAGTGCGTCCCCCAAAAAACGGTACACATTCTGTTCCTTTTTATAATACTTCTGAGATAATCCTACAAATGGCCTTGATTTTATACAGTAAAACCTCAAACAACAGACCAATTCTATTTATTTTATAATACTTCAGTCCTAATTCTACAAATCGCCCGACAATATAAGGCAGACATTTCATGCATACAATTACTGCGTGCGTTAATCGATTTTTTACAGTGAGTTTTCATGTTCACAATTACCGCCTACGTTGCATGAGACTTTTACGAGATCGACATTTTACTGACTCAGTATCTTGAAATTTTAATATTTACGACATACGCAGTGGGACAATGGTGACAAAGCATTAAACAACCAATGATGAGCATGGTAACAACTTTTGGGTCATACAGTGTGAATCTTAACTCATTGAACCTTATATTTTCATTGTTTTACGATTTCATTAAATAATTACCTCTATTCATTAGATTACACTGAATTAGTAGAAGATAAAGACGTTATACGTTAGAGACCTGGAAACCTCAATTAGGATGACCGGCACCAACACTCGAACCTAGCTGCCTCCGATTTTAATTCTTTGCCATTTCATTTACTATTTAATTAAAGAATTGCCTTTATATTGTTTTGTAACCTTAATCATATGACATTAGATTAAATTTGGCAGTAATTATCGACCAGTATGCTGGAAAACCTCCGTTAAGACGACCCGCAGTCGGACTCAAACTTGTGTGCCTTCGTCGTGAAATCCAGTACGCCAGGGTTACATGCGTTTGACCAACACGGCGTTGAACCAACACGGCGTTGGACCAACACGGCGTTGGACCAACACGGCGTTGGACCAACACTGCGTTTGACCAACACGGCGTTGAACCAACACATCGTTCGACCAACACAGATTTTTGCCCTGGGGTGTTGGTCGTACGCCGGTTCTTGCTGCTTGAGAGGCTGTTGGTCGTACGAAGTGTTGGTCCAACGCCGCATCCCCGTACGCCAGCCAGTGCTTCGTTTTGTTTGCTGTATAAGTCGTCTGGACACAAGCTAAAGGGACCATATGTAGCAAGGACTTTCCTCACTCTTCCTTTTTCGCTTTTGACGTTTAAAGAAGAAAGCCATCTGTCTCTCCTCCCCCTTCCCCTCCAATCAATAAATTGCGTAATTAGCTTCTGTAGTGGTATGTAGAAAAGTCGCAGAAAATGACCCCTGCCCTCTCATTAACTTGACGATTCTGACTTTCTCGCAATGGAAAAGTTACCTATGCCCAGGGGTGAATTTCAGTTTCATTTTTTGGCCTGGCCCACTGCTTGGAAGTAGTACATTTTAGGAACAGTATAACGGGTCATTGCATAATAATAATAATAATTATTATTATTATTATTTCGCTTCGTTCGCTAGGAGTTTGGAAACTTTTGAGTTGTGACCTCCCCCTGCGAGGCCAGCCCAGAACCGAAATCCACATCTGCGCACTTCAGCTTCCCCAGAAATTATGCTCTGATCCTAGCAGTAGTTCAAACTCACTTACAAATATGAATAGCTTACTCTTCGTGGCTTGTTTTTCATACCTGTAATGGACTAGACAGTAGAATTTCATTCTTTCCTGCTGAGAGATAAACTCAAGAATGGATTAAATCTGGACGCCAATCAGCAACAGACATCACCCCAAGAGGCCATGTGACCGAAATCCAGAAATATGTTATAAAAATATTCCAATGTGGTGATTATGATTTCTAACAAATTAAATTTCTTGTAAGACGAGTAATTTTTATACTTACGCGTTTTCTTTTTAGTTGTAACTGATAAGTTTTTTCCATTGCATATTGTTCCATAAGATTGATAATTTTCATTTCAAGGACCACTCTGCAGGAAATAAATTTGTGCAGGAGCATTTTTTCTTATCTTCTCGTGTAGAATTTGACATTACGCCTTCCCTTTCGTTATATACAGACAAAATAACACCGTCAAAACATTTTCACGGGATTCCTAATATATATATAAAAAAATGTTTCATTTCAACCATATAGACTTCTGAAAGTGTGGGAAAATGAGTTTTAGAGCTTGATATTTCCAAAACGACGAACAGAAGAACTGAGGCGTCATGGTACCCTCAAATATTTCAAATCTAGGGATGCTATATTTCAAGAGTGAAAATCCGGAACGCTATCAATTTACGAAAATCTTTGAAATCTGCAAAATAAAAAAAGGGTTAAACACTTTAATTAATATCTTTGTGCTAAAACCCGTCAATTTTATATCCAACACTCTGCACCTAAGTAATCGTAATAAAAATGATACTACTTCTAAAATTGTTAAAATATTGCCTGGTAGAAGTACGTGCCCATTGTTGTGTAAAAGGAAGAAAAAGTTTTAAAAAAATCTACAATCAGTAATACAAAAAAATACATTTTCCCAACTCATAAGTTTTTAATATTTAAATTTTTAAACATTTCTCATTGTTGACTTGTCGATTTTACTAAACAAAGTATAATTTTTTTCTTGGCATTGTTATGGTCAGCGGAACATCACCAAGAAATTCAATCGGTGGTTGAAATATCTCCGAAACAGGAGGCAGATAAAAAGAAAGGGTAATAGCGCAATACGCATTCAGCAACAAAAAACTTTTTCCTCAGCCAAATGAATTGGATTCAATATTAAGGTGAACTGAATCGTGAACTGGAATTAAATCATTGTTCTATGTAGTCAAGACCTGAAGTGAATAAAGAAAGGAAACAATATTTCTCCGATGCAAACCGGGACATTTATACGTCCCGAGAATTATTTTCGGGATACCGGGAAGCAGATCTCGATTCTGATACGGACCCAGATTTTCCGGGACGAATAGGGATAATAATCAAACCTTTTCTATTAAAAATATGCAATTCAAAATTGTGCAATGGGTGGACAAGGGATTTTCCTAAGGAATCCCGTTTTGACCGTCTGTCTGTCGACAACTTTCAACTCAGGAACTACTAGGCCTGGTGGTTGAGGTATCTTCGGAAATGTCTTGAATGAGTTCAATCCCGTATTATTCATCCAAATCGCAGGGGCGGGTTTCGAGTTCCAGGGCCCATGTTTTAACTCAAGAATTAGGACTATGAAGGTTTCTCCGGTGTAATGGAAAGGATTTGGCAAGACAAATACAAAGCCGTATTTTTCATCCAGATCACAGGGGCGGGGCTCGAAATGCCGGGAGAGGGAAATATTTAAATCAGGAACTGTTACACCTAGGAAAATAGTTGAGGTGTCGTTGCAAAAATCTCGGAGCAATTTTTCCAACGGAACATTAATAATGCAAGGATGCTCGCTGCTGAAGTTCATATGCACAGTCCCCCGACTGGAATCCGCCTCACTTGTTTTTAGAAGTGCTTTTGATAATAAGCTCAAATGAAGTTGGAAACAAACAAAATCCTAAATTCTAATACTGAACCTAGAAATTTCTTAGACTCCATCGAAGTAATTAAATACATTTACTTATATAGGCCCTACTAACTTTCGGCTGCTGGAGAGTGCAGATCTCTTCTTGCAACTTTTGACAGTGTGTGTCAACTTCCTTTTTCATTTAATATCAACAGCTGCTACAGAAATGTTCCAGAAATTATTGATAAAATGCAACACAAGATTAAAAAACACTGTCATCAAAACAAAACAAACTTCACTATACGCATTGCACACAAGATTTCTCATTCAAAACTAGTAATGAACGAAACTAACACTATGGTGTCTGTAATTTAGCCACTATCACGGTCCCTCTTCATCCTATTATTAATAATATACTACTAAAGTATATACTTCCGATTTGTGGGATCAATGACAATGTTTGTTTTTCCGTTTCACTATCCTGACGCTACTCAGCCTATAGTGTCTCGAGAATAGAAACAGCGCAAAATATTCACAGTTATTGTCGGAAACGAGCAACAAAGGATGGTTTATGAGACTTGTATTTAGTGACACCCTTGCCGCTTTGTTCTTGTGAACTAATATTTAAAACCAGTAAATGTTTTTGAATGAACTTATGAATTGTGGAATCAGAAAGGAATAGGAAGGGGAAAAATATGCCTTATTTTCCATTTGCAACTAATCCTGCTCTAAACTGCCTTTGGCAATGGGTGAAGCACTGTTTTATGAATCCGACCTGGGTTGTGTGTTTTTTTTAAAACAGTTTCATTTCTCCATACAATTTTCTTCCTTTCCATTCATTATTTTGAAATCTAGAGAAAAGCCAAGTTCTTTACCATCAGCAGCCCACTACTCTCGTGATCATAAGTACAGCGAAGTTGAGAGCACTCACCGTTTTATCCTCTTTTTATCACTCTCTCTTACCACTCAATCTCCTTTTCCCGGTTCAGAGGAGAAAATTGGCAGGATATAGCAACCACGATTGACAACGTGTTGTATTAACCTCTTCCAAAGAGAGGCCGGGGGAGGGCAAAGGAACCCAAGTGAACGTCAAAGAAACCTTCAAATTGTCCTTTGCTTTCAGTGAGTTTATGATATTAACAATAAAAGTGGAGAAAGTGAAGAGATTTTACAGAGGGCACTGTCTTGTAACGGGGTTAGAGATATTAGCTTGGCCATGAGTTTTGTGTGTCCAAATGGCTAATTTCAAAATACCGGTACGAACCTAACGCTACAAGTAGTAGCAAATGTGGTCTTCTTTATTGGGTAACATTATCCTTCCAAGACAAAAGGGTTGGCGGGAGGGGGAACATCTGGGAATTTCCGTTTTCCCGGCCGGGCCAATCTGCCCCTAGTTTCAAATTTTCTGGAGTTTTCAAAAGTACCTTCGGAGCCGTACAACAGTTTCACGGAAAGGAGAGCCTTTTCTGAAAGAAACCCTAAGCAAACACAAAGCTAGCTGATATGACAATGCTTCTGAGAGTTATTTGCATTCAGTTAATACAGTATTTAAATTTTAGTCTGACCGATTCTGTAAAGTAATTTTTGTTTATCCACAGAGCCAAAACTGAAAGTATAACGAACTACAGCAGGCTTTTTGATAGCAGTTAGCTTGGCCCGACCAGACCCGAAATCCACCTCTGCCTATATCCTTTAAAACACTGTACTGTTATTAAAACGTAACCTTTTTAAACCGTTAGAAGCAAGAGAGCTCTACCCCTGTGCAAGCAGAGAGTGTTGGTAGATCGCGTTTTGGAAGTTCCCTACCTCAGAGTTAGGGGAGAGAATGGTGTCTTTGACTAGACGTTTTAAATTTTACTTAATAGGAAGAACTGCCACATGTATTGGTGTTTTGGCACGTGATAGCTGTTTCCAACTTCCCTTTTGCCATCTTCGCAGTGTTTGTTCGTATATCACGACAAGGTGAAACCTTGAGTTCTGAAGAGAGATTCTACAAGACGAGGTAAGAAATGCATGTTTTTTATGAAACATTACGGAAGTCTTGTCGAATACTTGAACGCGAGAAGACTGTGGTTCGAAACTGTATCATCGACGGAAGAATTCGAGTTCCTATAGTTAAATTGAAAGTATTTGAAAATGACTGTCTTAGTTAGATAAACATCTAGGTATCTTTCTATAGTAATTTCTAGATATGAACATAATTGTTAAAATAAGTTAATATATGAACAAATAGCTTTTATATGTATCCATAACCGGTATATTTGCGTAATCGGATGGCATGAAACAGCAACATATGTGTAATTTTGTACTTCGGATTTAGATTTAATGTGTAACGAAATGTTTGCTATGTGTTCAAACCGGTTGTAAGCAAAACCTACCCCAATATAATGCTCCTGAGGTGTTAGCAATAAGTAATTGAAGTGTAGGCATGTCTCTTGAGACGCGTTTAAGCAGAAATTACTGTAATATCGCTTTTGTTTGGACACTTAACGCTCCAAAGACGTAATGAAAGTGTAAAAGAAGTGTACTCTATGTATACAGAACTCTATGTTAACTTGTAATATTTATTGATTATGGATATATATTGCTTTAGATGGCATGCAAAAAGTATGTGACACGGTTTCCGACCCGTTTTTAAGTAGAATTTCCCTTAATATTGGGTTTTTGTTGCTTTGAATGGCTAAATAAAGCATATGAAAGTGTGTGAGAAACCTTAAGACCGCTATTTGTTTAGAGGAAGGAGATGATATCTCGTAAGAGGACAAAAACATGGATACATAGCGCACCAAAAGTGTAATGAAAGCATACTCTTCGTGTTTAAGTTATTTTAAACCCTATGATCTAGAGTTTGTTGTTTCAGATGGCTAAGTAATGCATAGGAAACGTGTGAGAGAGGCCTTCCGACCCCTCTGTTTAATTAGATTTTACCCTATTAGCGATTATTTTGAGGGTAGTTGGTGCTTTACATGTGTAATTAATCTGCAAGGAAGAATTCAACTTGTGTTTTAAGCTGCTCTTAGCAGAAAAGAACTCTATTGAAATAGGAAAAGAACCAATTAGGCATTAAACCGGTACTTCCAAGACGTACATTTAACAGGAAAGAGATTTTAGCAGGTAGTTTATGTCCAAATCATCTTTGAACTGACATTTAAAGCTGAAAATACAAGTATAACGCCATATTGGTACATGAAAATGATGATACCAAGCTGGATGATTGCTTGAATTTGACCACCTCGAATGAAATGTTTTATAATATTAGAAGAGAAAAGCATGAAATCTAGTCTTGGAACACGAATTTTATTCAGAAAGCAGTATTTTATGAATATATATCAGCAAAAGAGAGCACTGCTAAAACGCTTAACCGAATGATTTTTACCAACAAAAGAGTCTTCAGACTGGAATTTAGACATTATTTGGCGTAAATGGACTCTTACAACTACATGTTAAAAGGGAAATCAAGGTTTAGTGATCAAAGTTGTGTGTATTTTACTGTTTGTTACCAGGAAGGGACTTCTTGCAACCACATGGAGTCAATATTTAAGAAGAAAAAGGAACTAATGTACTCTTCAGAGTACTTGAATAATATATTTTAACTACAAAATAGCTTAATTATATTTTTTCGAATATGTAGCGTGAGAGAAGAGATTTCTCCATCATAGTTGTGCTAGAAATATTGCTTGGATAAGGAGACAACTGACATTTGAAGCACGCAAAACACACATTTGAAGTAAAAATTAGTACTTTTGATGAAAAGAAAGCTAGAAAGGATTGATTTTACCGGGAAATACCTTCAACAGCTGACATTGCTGAAGAACCATTGTTTCCATCTTACGGTCCAAGTATTTCCATCTTAGAATAATTTAATTAAATATTACATCTAGGAATAGTACAGTAATTCATCAACGAGAACAAGGGCTGTCAAGTTATGCAAAACTTTTAAGTGTTGCCAACCTTTGATTATTTTAATAAATGATGATACCTAGTTTTCTTATTGTCTGTTATAGTCATATACACCATTTTTAGAGTACATCTCCAGAGCCAAACTTGGTCAGTAGTACATGCTAGATTGCATACTGCATAGGAGATAAACTATTCAAGGAGTATCTTACTTGCTCTAAAGTATCCAAAGCCGAATATGGTGACTGGAACTGTCAGGTAAAAGGTTTACAAGAGTTGACCACCTATAATGCACCCTTGCTATGTCGGGTTTCATAACAAATAGGCTCCACGAATAAAATAGCATTTCCTTTAAACAAAGTCCCACTCTCAGAAGACCACAAACACTGCCACAATAGGTAATGACATCATTTAAATTAAAATCAATTTGATTGGTTTACGAAACCAATAAATTACGGAGGGAATTGAACTGCAACTTAGTCTGCTGCAGGTAAACTTGGAACCAGGGAACAATGGCAAGTGTGACTGTACTTTTGCGGAGGTGGCCCTCGACTTATGTTGGCAAGTCTCGGAATGGACACCGTGTTTCAGTATAATTTGTGACCAGTGCTTTCACGATATTCCCTTTGACTCTGACCATGAGTGTGTAGAGTTAAGCAGGGAAATGTTTGTACTACGGATGGTGGATGTATTAACAACTCCCTTGGTTTGCGAACAAATATACCAAAAATTTATTGAATCCCACACTTATTCTATCGATGTGTTGCATAAATTTCTCACTACATTTAAAAAGATTGTAACAAACCCGGAATGTAAAGAATAAATTCGTTTAATCTTGTGGATGAAAGATACACTACATCCATGGACTTGCAGTAACCAAGATTGTCACTCTTTTTAAGTTTTAAGATACATTGGTACTAGAATTCGTATAGGAATAAAACAAACGATTTGTAGTAACAAAGAACTTCTATTGTGCATAAGTGAAATATATACAGACTAGAACATTTCCAAATGATACAAAAATATTCTGATTAAAGAGTTGAAACAAACTATTGAACAGTGATGCTTTCCAGACAAGTTATACAAACAGTGTTGTAATAAAAGTTAATTCCTACAAAATATTGTGTTTGGATACAAATAATACAAACCAATGATAGATAGACAAATCATACTAAATATTTTTCCTGTAGAATGAAATCGGTGTTATAATAAAAAGTTAACAAGAATTCTGATTTGCATTTTATTTCAAACTCTTCTAACAACTTTACCTTGCAAGTCAATATTTTGCGTAATTACTTAATACACTTGTACAAATAATAACAATGCAATAATTAGAATCTCGCATAGGACACTCGTGAAATAGAGAATTTTAAACTAAAAAACATTGTCTGAAGATAAAACATTGTGAACTACAACGTCAACAACATACGATCAAATAAAAAAAAATAAAAAAGTTTTTGCCGTCACAAAAAGTTTTTAGTATCACTTTTACAAAAAGTTTTACTTTTGTTTCACGAATAAAGGTTTTTGTTTTCATAAAAAGGTTTTCGTAAACAAATTAGTATTTAGTATCACAAAAAAGTTTTGGTTAAAAATTTTAATTTTTAGTTTCACAAAAAAAATTTCGTAACAATAATTTTAGTTTTTGTTTCTTAAAAAGTATTTATCTTTTCAGGTTTTTAGTTTTCACTTTTTACAAAAAGGTTTCCAGATTTTGTTCAGAAGTTTGATTCACAACTGTACATTTTGTTACTACACAACCATTATTCACTGCAATATCCATAGGGAAGCGTAGAATAATTTTCTTTGTCTGAAAGATTAAGCTTCTTCCGCTTATTATTGACCATTCGGTGTGAACGATTTTGTAACTTGGTTTGCGTAAGAAATTATTGAGATTAAGATTTGACGACTTTCATACTTTTCAGTAACTAAATTGTGATAGTGGTAAATTGCTATATCTTTTTACTCGATAATACAAAGTAATATCACGAACTTTGCAAACATACTTCACTTCACCAGTAAGTAGATTCTTCTTAGCATAACTAGATTTTGGACCTAAACCAATGAAGCTTTGCATCTCCGATCCATCTTCTATTTCATTGGTCAATTGTCCAAGGAAATTCCCAGTACGCAGCAACATTGGCTAATCTTTTTTCTGCATGTATATAACTGAGTCCGTGTCACAATAAATGAGACGTTCTATACCAACGGTGCCCAATAATTCGTATAAACGAACCCTAGCCCATGAAGATATGAAGGCTGCTGCTCCTACATTGGTGAATTTTCATTTTGAAAATGTTTATACGTTACTTGTTGTCGAATATAGGAGTCACATGTTGAACTTTCAAATGAGGCGAACGTAAAAATTCCAGCAAGTTTTTTCTTCAATAACTACTCGAGTTTGTTGAAGGTAGCACTTTTGTGCCCATTTTCCGAATAATGAATTGAAAAATATTTTTGAGATATGTTTCAACCCATGGTTATTCTGGATCTTATCTTAGTCAAGACGAATAACTGCATGATCTTCATAATCATGAATATAATTTTGCTTTTCCTCTTCCGTAGTACAGTTATCGGGAGACCAACTGGCTTCCTTTTTCATTTTAGGATACTATCGACATACGGTTTAAAAAGTTTCTCAGTCATCTGCATTTTCCAGATTTCGTATGTGTTAAGTATGACAACCTTTCTCCAACGCCAAATGTCATTCAGCAGTACAAAATACTCCCTTGATTGCACGTTTCTCTTCATTATGTGTACTGTTGTCAGTATTCAATCCCTCCATACAAGACCTGCTCAAACCAAAAACGAGACGTTCATGTGCTTTATATGGCAAAACGGGTATAGTAAGATTTTTAGGAGGAAGTACTTTGCAGTGAACCAAACTATGGACAGTATCCGATCAAGCATGTTTTTACCTTTATGAAATTTAATTTGACCTGTTGGTATAGGCTTTTGGACATCAGAAAGGGATAAAGGGAAGTTACGTCCAGGTATGCTAAATACTCGTCTTCACTACATACATATAAGGTACGCAAGCACTCGGTGCGTCCTCCTTTAAATGCGTCTTTCGGACGTAAGGGATCTTGCATTTCACAACACTATAAAATTTTCAATTTCAGGAGATACTTGAACCAGTTTGTTCCACTCGCATTCCCAGATGGATACAACTTTGATTTCGCAACTGTTTTCGAGAAATTCTTCTCTCGCTAGTGTTGCCTTATACCGATCCTCCAAAGTATGGCCCTCGTCATCAATGAGATGACTGCGAAGTTGCATGATGCAAGTATGTTCATACCAGTAGCAGCCATAAAATTCGTAACCTGTACGAATTCTCTTGTCAAATCCATCCAGTTTAAACCGCTTAAATTGAACTTCACCCCCATTTTCTGAAGTTCGCAATTTAACCTTATTCTTGTATTCAATATATTTCGACCATTGTTTTGCCGTTATATTTTGTTGGTCGCGATGCTGAAAACCTAAGGGAGGGATGATTGGAATAGTATTTTCTTTAAGATAACGCGAACGGAAGCACTCCATTGCGCATGAGGCAGTTGTGCTTGTTTGCAGTAAGCACTGTGCGCCGCCCGTTTGTTCTTCAATAAGGTTCTAAAATCGAATCAAGTTCTGTGCCAAAATTAAAACGTCATTGTTACAATACTCAGAGATTTCTTTCTGAAAGTCGAATGTTTTTTACTTTTAACACATTCCTTATGCCAGGCAAGAACTGCACCCCGTTCATCCTCAAATCTGGAGTCAATATCAAAATACTTTATGTCAGGCCAAAGCCCAACATAATTCTGATGTTTAGGAGTGTTAAAGAGGTACGGCAAGTCTCCTTTCTTAAGACTTTCTTGAAAAGCCATCGTTGATGGTAATTTGGATAATTTAACTACCACAAACGGAAAATAATATTTACGCGTAATCGAATAATCTTTTGTGCTTGTGCAATAATGTGTGGTGTCAATTTTTTCCATGAGACATCCCACTACTAGTAATGTATCAAAACCAGACCCATTTTGTGAAAGCCTGTATTTGAAACTTGGACCCTGTTCTTCTAAGACATGATTTACAAATGCGTCCTTATTATAACATACAAAGTCCCTCTGACCTGCATTACAACAAACACTACAAGTATAAGTTTGTTCCATATCCTTACATTGATGGCATCGATGAGATGCACAAATTAAGCTTGGCACATGTTCATGTTTACCATTTTTGTCCACGTCTAGTAGCATTGTCTTTGCATAAAATATAATGTAAAAAAATCTCAATTTCGTTTTGGTTTGGTAAAACAGCAATAGACTTCATCGAGGTGAATGTTACACAGTTTACAATAATGTTCACCACACACGTTTTTTACTGCTACGTCTATCGATTTTCACTCCCCACTGAGGGCATAGTATTACATAATAGCATATAGGTTTACCGTTGGTTTGGATTTGTGTTGATCATATTAGGTCTGATTGGGGAACGTACGATGACAATACCGGCATTTCAAACCCTTATCATTACTACTATCAATATCGTCATGGTACTCTTCACAATGGGAACATAAATATTTACATTTATGGAACCGACGTTTTTCAAAAAGTGTAAGACAATGATAGCAAAACCATCACTCCCGAAGATTGCTGAGATAGTTTCAATAGCATCATAATGACTGGCCTCTCACACACCTTAGTATGCTTTATTTAGCCATTCAAAGCAACAAACACCCTACTTAAAAAAAGGTTTGGAAAGCGTGTCACATACTTTTTGCATGCCATCTAAAGCAATATATATCCATAATCAATAAATATTACAAGTTAAAATAGCTCTGTACACATAGAATACACTTTCTTGTACACTTTCCTTGAGTCTTTGGAGCGCTAAGTATGAAAACAATAGCGATATAGCAGTAATTTCTACATAATCGGAACTTAGAAGACGTTTCAATTACTTATTGTTTACACCTCAGGAGCATTATATTGGGGTAGGTTTTGCTTAAAATCGGTTTGAACACTTGGCATACATTTCTTTGCACATTAATTACAAACCCGAAGTACATATTTTCCTATCTCATGCCTTCCGATTACGCAAGTTTCGTCCTCCCACGAGGTAAAATCTCCACCAATTACGTAAGTTTCATTCTCTCATGAGATAAAATATCGTTCGAAATTGTATAAACATAGCTAGCTATATTCATATTTATAAATAAATGTGTTCACATATGTATACCTATTTCTTTATATAAAGCTATCATTAGATAAATGTCCATGGATATTTATCCTGTCTATCAAATTTACTACGGATAATTCATATTAAACCTTACTATCCTCGTTTTCGAACCCTAGTCTTCTAAATATTTGACAAGACTTTAGTAATGTATCCTAGAAAACTTGCATTTCTTACCTTGTCTTGTAGAATCTCTCTTCAGAGCACAAGGTTTTCCGCATCTCCTAATCTCCTGACAAAGACTAAAGAATAAAAAAAGACAGGTAACGCGTGCAAAAACACCAACAAATGCGACAGTTCTTCCTATTAAGTAACAAAAACGTCTGATTAGACACATCACTCTATCCCCGCAACTTTAAAATCAAAAACTTCCGGCGCGCAGACATTCTCCATTCCGCCATGCCAGGTCACAAGGGGTAACGTATCAATAAAATAACCATACGTGACTTTTTAATTGTAAGAACATAAAGAACCGTCAAGTCAATGAGGGGCAGGGGTCATTTCCTGCAACTTTTCTACATATTACTACAGAAGTTAATTAATTACGCAATTTATTGATTGGAGGGGAAGGGGGAGGAGAGACAGATGGCTTTCTTCTTTAAACGTCAAAAGGGAAAAAGGAAGAGTGAGGAAAGTCCTTGCTACATATGGTCCCTTTAGCTTGTGTTCAGACGACTTATACAGCAAACAAAACGAAGCACTGGCTGGCGTACTGGATTTCACGACGAAGGCACACAAGTTTGAGTCCGACTGCGGGTCGTCTTAACGGAGGTTTTCCAGCATACTGGTCGATAATTACTGCCAAATTTAATCTAATATCATATGATTAAGGTTACAAAACAATATAAAGGCAATTCTTTAATTAAATAGTAAATGAAATGGCAAAGAATTAAAATCGGAGGCAGCTAGGTTCGAGTGTTGGTGCCGGTCATCCTAATTGAGGTTTCCAGGTCTCTAACGTATAACGTCTTTATCTTCTACTGAATTCAGTGTAATCTAATGAATAGAGGTAATTATTTAATGAAATCGTAAAACAATGAAAATATAAGGTTCAATGAGTTAAGATTCACACTGTATGACCCAAAAGTTGTTACCATGCTCATCATTGGTTGTTTAATGCTTTGTCACCATTGTCCCACTGCGTATGTCGTAAATATTATAATTTCAAGATACTGAGTCAGTAAAATGTCGATCTCGTAAAAGTCTCATTCAACGTAGGCGGTAATTGTGAACATGAAAACTCATTGAAAAAAATCGATTAACGCACGCAGTAATTGTATGCATGAAATGTCTGCCTTATATTGTCGGGCGATTTGTAGAATTAGGACTGAAGTATTATAAAATAAATAGAATTGGTCTGTTGTTTGAGGGTTTACTGTATAAAATCAAGGCCATTTGTAGGATTATCACAGAAGCATTATAAAAGGGAACAAAATGTGTACAGTTTTTGGGGCATATTGTATTATTTGTAAGGATTGCACGATTATGACTACTCCGGCCTAATGTGGCGGAAGCTCAGGCCGGATAACAAAAACAGAATTGGCTGGAATTCAATAGATACTCACGTCCTGCCTCAGTCATACCATCAAAAACACCATTTTATACCAAAAGCAGCTCTTAATCATTTTCTCTTACCTTTTGGTACAGGCCAGTACTTTATAAACATTCCTTATGTGCTGTACCATGCATTTAAATAATTTATTATAGAAAAAGGAAGTGCAAAAATGAAAATATGTACAGTATTGTACACATTTTCAGATAAATTTTATAATGTCTGACTCAAAAAATTAAGTACGTTGTGCAATATGCACATCTTTGCCAAAGAAAATTACTGTGTGTCTTATTTTATTAAAAAGATATATTCTTTTTAAACTAGACCTGATATTACGGAGACCGGATAGTCCAAAGCCGAATATTCGAGAGTCTACTGTATCTCATTATGCAATCAACACGGCAAATGATCGACGAAAATACCTATCTTGTTTGCGTTGCATATAAACGAAGTACTTGATTGTTTATATCAAGGAAAATATGGACATGTAACTAGGGAATCCCCAGATCGCTTTTTGAACAGGACGAGGAGAAATATTTCATTTCCTCCACGCCAAAGGCCGAACGCAACAACTAGTCTTATGTATACTCGTATAAAGATAAAAATCTTTACAGGCCCTATGTATGTCCACTATACAAATCCACATCGTTAAACTAAACTGCTTCATATGACCAGTGGATCCAAAGAAGACTATCTACTTCATAATAAGTTTAACTGTCTCATTATGTAACTTACAATACACATATATACATGTTGCTTATGTGATATAGGTTGTATACGGCGCAGTTAAATTGTATTGTTGTGTAGATCTAGCTATATGTTACATAAGCAACATGTTGCATGTTGTGATTTATACTGACAATAAACAAAATTGAAACTAAAACTGCAAATTTCAAACAGTTTAAAAATTCGCTTCGATTTTAAAATGCTTGCCGTCATATTTATACACTCCTGAAGCCTAGATCTCTGTTCAAGAAGTAAAATGGAAAGGTTGCTCTGTCTCTCTCTCCCTCTTTCTTTCTTTCTTTCTTTCTTTCTTTCTCTGCGTGTGTGTGTACAATATAAGCTGGGAAGACATTAAATGGGCGAATTTAGTATAGAGACCCTGGGATCCTTTAAAATGAAACATTTAGTCATTCTGAAATTATTTGGGGGGCAATGCCCCATAAATCCGCCCACGAAAGCATAACACTCTAGAAAAATGCCGGGATGGCACCTACAAACTATACTCTGGGTCACTATCTTCCAACATACTCTCCGCCACCCTTTCCTGGTCTGAGGAGATGCCTAAAAACGTAAAATATAATTCAAATTCAAACTTCCAAAATTGGGATTATGCCAACGAACCTTGTATATACAGAAAAGTCTAGATTTGAGTAGAAATGTATTTCAGAAAAATATCTAGTGATACATAAAGACTAAAAGAAGCAAAACCTGAAAATGAAACCAAGATCAAGGCAAATTTTAATAATAGAAAACCGAAAGCTGGAATTTGAATATAAAGGAGGCATCTAGTGTAAAAAGAGCGAGGTTTGATTTATTAAATCTAAAAGTGAGTTTTGAAATAGAATTTAAAAGAAGTTTTAACTTTCTGTAATCTAAAGCTGGAAAACTGCTTTTCTCTTAATGACAACGTGAAAAACAGTTTCCTTATACACACTCAGATTCATAGAAAATTTTCAATGGAATGTTTTCAAAGTCAGATGCTTATGTAACCTAGGAACATAGAAGTAAAATACGTGGCATGGTAACATGAAACGTTCATATTAAATCTATATCGAACAATGATCCACTATTGTAATACTATGGAACTTTTCGACCTTATAATTTATTCGCCATTTTCCATGAATTTTCCATTGTACACTGACACTCATACAATGGACGGAAAACAAAATTTCAACCAGCGCAAACAAAGCATGAGTTCATATATATTTCCTTTCCTTATCTCTCATTACATTTCCCCTCAAATTTGATTTATTTATAGGAAATAATTTACTTATAATGAAATATTTACTTTGTGCTCTTTATTAAAGTCAATTACATAAATAAGATTACCTGACACCCATGGTCCACTGACTGCCAAATCCTACGCACACTATTCATTTTGAGTTTTCCTTTGAGTCGCACCAGACGAATGCAGACATAGTACCTTGAATTACTTCCAGACACGCAAATTTCGGTTTTGGTCCAGGAACAAACTAAAAAAGTTATGAACAAAGACGGTTTATAAGTATAAGGTATATAAAAAATAATGTAGTTGCCTTTGAACAGAGGAGCGTTTGTTAATTTTTCAAAACGAAAGAATAGACAAACCACATTTAAAAATATAACACATGACAATGATAGACTTGATAGTTACATCGTACTTCGGAATTATGATGACTCCCACATAAATTGTATTGTAATAAGCAAACATTAAAACTGGAGTAGAAAAAGTAGAACAAGTATCCAGCATTTTGTAGCTGGTCAGATTATGAAGTATGAAAAAGAAAGAATGGCGAGAATACAAATGGCGAAAGAGGCATTCACTAAGAAGAAGAAGAAGGAAAAATTTCTTTGGACCTTTGAACAAAAGGCCTTGAGGGGGGAAATTAAATTGTTTCCTTTCGTTTACTTGACTCATTTCCTACGCTCATGGTTGCCGTTGATGCTTCAAACATTCTCCACGACGATTTCACCTTTACGTCTTACAGGAATAAAGTTAGGGCAAAACTATAACCTTACCAAATGATTTCTAGGGACATTCCAGCACAAATTGATACATCACATAATCAATCCACTTCCCATTTACAAATTTCGAAGAAAATTGAAGATGGCGGTCATTGATGTCGTACCCTCTTGCAGTTAACGCATTCCATCCAGTATCTAATCACGGCCATTTACTCATTTGTAAAATAAAACGTTTCTCGTGACCTTTTGTATTTTATTAGCTTACTATCTATGGTTAATCTATTTTGAGTCACCCTGTCGTGACCGTTACAGCTATAATTTTCACTCTGCAGCTTCTTGTAGGTTATGTACCTGTCATCATCATTCATATTCAGCCGTTTTCTATCCACTGCTGGATGAAGACATCCCCCTTTTTCACATATCTCGGTCTGCTACTATCCTCATCCATGTACATCCTGAAAAACGCTTGATTTCATCTACACATCTTGCATTTGGACGTCGTCTCGGTCGTTTCTTTTCTAGAGGAATCCAATGTACTACATTTGTCTTCCATCTTCCATCTGTTCGTCTAGCTATGTGACCGGCCTATCTTCACTTCATCCTCTTCGCAGTCTTCATTACATCCTCTACCTTTGTTTGTGTGCGAATCCATTCATTTGTCTTCCTGTCCCTCCTAGTTATTCCTAGCATGCATATCTCCATTGCTCTTTTTGTGACTCTTAATCTTTGAGTTGTTTGCACATTTAGTGTCCAAGTTTCACAGCCTTACACCATCACAGGTAAGACATTGATTTTAAATTTTACGCTTCAGACACATTGGTAGTTTGCTTTTGAAAATAAAGTGTAGTGTTCCAAACGAACTCCACGTCATTTTACATCTTCTATTTATTTCATCCATCAACTTGGCATTCGATGTTTTGAGCTGACCTACGTAAACATACTCATCACCTATGCCTATCGTCTCTCCGTGAATCTTTATTTCCTTCTTTGCAGTATGTTGATTGTACATTACTTTTGTTTTACTTAAATTCATTTTAAGGCTTATTTTCGAACTCTTATTGTACATTTTTTTTATTAGGGGGGCCGCCTTACCACCCCTGCCTCTTTGCATGCTTTGCACAAGTCGTGCACTTTCTGGGTTGTGCAGCACGTACGTCTTAGTACTTCTCAGCTTGGGACAGGCTTGTCCCTTGAGATTGTTGGATTGCCGGAGTTCCGGCATTCCAAGGATCTCCTGCGTTCCACCTGTTCAAGACAGTTGGTGTTGCGGGACGGACTTTTGACCAGGCGTCCAGAATGTTCTCCTGGTCTATGTTCCTAGTTGTTAGAACAATTGCATGTGGGGGATCCCTACCTACTATTATATGCTTTATTTTATAGAAAAAAACACATACAATACACATAAGACGACACAGGACAAATACAGGACAACACAACACAGCTTGAGCAGGGCTTCTTGTTCTTTTCAGCATCTCCCTGTAACGAGATTAAGAACAGTTAATTGCTGCTTCCTTGGAGTTGGGTTCTTCTTTCTGGATTACAGTTGTTGTCCCGTCACAGGGATGGCCTTCCAGTCTTCTCCTTGCTCGATCTCTTCTGGTTGTGTTCCTCTAGGTAAGAAGAGAAGCTGATCTTCTTCTTCATTGTTAGTCTTGCAACACTCACTGGTTCTGCAACACTTTTTCCTCTTATCTTCATTCGTTAGTAGTCACTATACCACACTCATCCATCACTCATTCACTCATGGGTAGTATATATCATTCAACCGTTGGTTGCGGTTTCCGCAGCCTTCAGTCAGTTTATCGACTTATATTGATTTCCACTAAGTAATAATAACAACACTCATCCCGGTTCCCTCCACTACTCACGCACACTTTCACACTGTATATGAGTGTCTCTCACCGGTATTCCGGTAATGCACTCCATATTGCTGGAGTTCCAGCATCATCGCACTAATACTAACTTATGGTTAGTCTTGTTTATATAGATTTTCACCGTTTTGTTCTTAATTTGTACCCTTATATTAGACAGACGTTAAATCAAAATTTCTGCACTTTTACTATGGTACTTATTTGTTTTTGTTCGTTTATTTGTTGGAATATTTGTTTGTTTGTACACGCGGATGCCGCGGTTGTCGCGAGAGACCCGCTCGCGCGCGCAGACATTACGCTGTTGAGTCCGGTAATGACTCTGTACATTTTCATACTGTTGGAATCTCACTACATCGCGCTGCGCCCCGAGGCGTGCCTCCCGGCCATTAACCTTCTCTTGTAGAATAATGAAACATTATCCGCCGTCTCTCGGAGGACCGCCACCAGTTCTGGAGTTCTCAGTACCTCTGTGACGGGTCTCTCCAACAGGAGGGCTCTTTGTTCTCTGACCAGCTCTTCTGTCTCCCGGCATCTAAGGACAACGTTATCTGGGGACGCAACCACTCCACAGGCGCGGCACATATTGTCCTCAACTAAGTTTAGGTCTTTCAGTTTCTGTCTATAAGGGCCATGACCGGTGACGAAATGGAGCAATCCTCCTTCTATCTCCAGATGCATTTCTGTCCTCTCAGCCACGTCCGGGAAAATGCTGAAAAGTCTTCTTGCCTTCGACGATTCCTTCCAGAATGTTTGCCACGCATTGGTCAGTATTTCTTGGATTTCTCTTCTACTTCCTGCTGTTTGGTGAAGAATGTTTATGATCTTCCCTTGGTTTCCTTTCTTAAGCCAGTACGCGGCTCCCATTCTTTTAACTTGAAGGTGCATGGGCACGGTCGCGGCCACCACCTGGAGTGCCTCCACCGGAGTAGTTCTGTAGGCTCCAGTAAGACGGAGCAATATTTGTCGTTGAGATCTATTTATAATCTGCCGTTGTCTTACGTCGTCCATCCGGTGGCACCAGGCACTGGCAGCGTATCCGACTACAGACCGTATTATGACATCATGGTACATTTTTATTACTTTCAGGGGTATCCTGTAATCATTGGTTGCAATGTTAACTATTTTATGCGTTAATTTGATGGTCTTGTTCTTTACTGCGGTTACGTGCGTCCTAAAATTTAGCTTTTCATCTAGAATGACGCCAAGATATTTAAATTCTTTTTGTCTTTTAATTGATTTTTCATTAATTTTTATTAGTGATCCCCTATTGAAATTTAAGTTGCCTTTAAACAAGACATACTTGGTCTTTTCCGCCGATATTGTGAGTTTGTTGTTCTTGCACCATGATGTCATTCTTCCTATAATTTGGTTAGCTTTATCTCGTAGTTCGTTCCTGCTATTTCCTTTCATTACGACTGCCAGATCGTCCGGGTATCCCACAACCCTTTCCACCTGTTCCAATCCGTCCAGCAGTTCCAGACATGGCTGAAATATCATGTCCCATATTATTGGTCCGAGTACGGATCCCTGCGGGCATCCTTTTGTTGGTGTTTTCCTCATGACGCCATCAGCTGTATTTATCTGTATTGTTCTGTCCTGAAAGTAGTTTTTGACTGTTTTCCAAACAGCGGGATGGACCCCAACATTTTTCAACTCCATTAACACTGATGGCCACCATACATTATCGAAAGCGCCTGTAATGTCAAAGAAGATTCCCATTACGTATTTGCAGTTCTCTTGTTTAAGTTTATTCATTGTTCCGCATATTTCATTCACTGCGTCCTCGGTCGACTTGCCTTGACGGAAACTTTACTGTAATCTACAATGTTGGAGATTGTTTCTTCTGTCGTTGATTCTTCTATCATTTTCTCGAAGATCTTACTTATCACATTTAGCAGGCATATAGGCCTGTACGACTTAGGGCTCGTTTTCGGTTTGTCTTCTCCTTTTAACAGTATGATGAGATTTGCTTTTTTCCATACTTTTGCGAACCTTCCCTGACTCAGGCATTCATTATATAACTTGGTTAAATATGGTGTCCAAAAATCTGATAAAGATTTGTATATTTCGTTCTTAATCCCGTCTGGTCCCGGTACTTTGTTGGATTTGAGGATCTTGATTGCAGCCGTCACTTCTTCATTTGTTATTAATGGCAATTCTTGATTCTCGTCGACATTTGGGGTATGCCCTGTTACTTGTCTGATCCTTATATTTTCTTCGTTATCCTCATCCTCGTTGTCGTCCGGAAATAATTTGGAGAAAATGAGTTCCAGTGTTTCTAGCCAATTGGTTGTAAAAGCTCCATCTTCTTTCTTTATTTTTTTTTTTACTCTCTTCGTTTTGATTTTTTGCATGACTATTTTGTAGGGCATACCCCAGATATCCTTGCTTAAGTTCTCGTTCACGAACCTTCCCCAAGTTTTCTTTTTAGTTTCAGAAAGTTCGTTCTCAAATTGTTGTTTAATTTGTCTGTATTTGTTCAGGCGTTGTTATCTAAGTTCGTGGTCCCCGGCTGCCCTGTAACTTTTCCTGCTCGCTTTTAGTTTCCGTTTTAAGTTTTCCAGTTTTGGGGTCCAGAAGTTTTTTTTCCTTTTTGACTTGGCTTATTTTAGGTGCTACTTTTTAAATTAAATCTTGCGTGGCTTTTTCTATTTTTTCGGCCAGCTCGTCCAAATTTATATTTTTCTCAATTTGTGGTAGATACAATTTGTCCACTAGTTTTGTGAAGTTTAATCTTTTGGTACTATAGTTTAGATCATCAGGTTCATTTATGTCATTATTATTGTCGTCCAACATAAAATTTATCTTAAAGCTGATGACGCTGTGCTGACTCGTAGTCGCGTGCTCGATCACATTCCATTCCTGCATATTTCTATAAAGATATCCTCTGGTTAAAGTTATATCAATATTACTCTCCGCGTCAGCCCTGCCCTGAAACGTGGATGGTTGATTCTCCTTCTTGTGTATGATTAGATGATATTGGTTGATGTTTTCATACTTTTCACCGTTTTCATCTGTTTTCGGGCAGTGCCAGAGCGGAGACTTGCCATTAAAATCCCCCAAAATTTGTAAATTACTCCTATAATTCCATTCTGGTTTGTAGTTCTTCTGCACTTGTAGCAAACAAAACTACATCATCAGCGAATCGTACGTGATGAAGATATTCGCCATTAATTTTTAGTTCAACTTCATCCCAGTTTAAATTTTGGAACGCTCTCTCCAGGGCCGCACAAAACAGTTTTGGAGAAATTGAATCTCCTTGCCTTTCCCCTTCTCCAAGTTTAAATTTTTCACTTTCTTGATGCAGTCTAATGACAGATGTAGCAGTCGAGTAGATGTTTCACAGTAACTTGATGTATGCACTTTCGATGCCTTGATGTTCAAGTGATTTAAGTACTGCTGACAAGGAGACCGAATCGAAAGCTTTTTCAAAATCTATGAATCCCAAACATTGTGTGAGTTCATATTCATTAGTCCTTTCCATAACTTCATTCAATGCTTGTATGTGGTCCATTGTCCTAAATCCAGCACGAAATCCAGCTTGTTCTCTTCCCTGGTTAAAATCTAAGTCTCGTTTAAGACGATTCAAAATAATTTTGGTGAACATTTTGTATAGAACTGTCAGTAAACTTCGTCTGTAGTTCCTTGTCCCCTTTCTTGTACAACAAAATGATAACAGCATTATTCCAACTTGACGGTATTTCTCTCTTCCTCAGGCAACATCGAGAATAATTTAGCAAGTTCTTCTTTCATTTTTCACCTCCCCGTTTAAACATCTCTGCTGTGAGACCATCTTCTTCTAGCGATTTTTCGTTCTTCATCCCTCGAAGTAATTTATCCACTTCTTCTTTCATTACGTCTGGGACTTCTACATTATTTTCTTCTGAATCATGATTTCCTAGTTCTTCTTCAGAGTAGCACAATTTTCTGTGGAAATTTTCAAATATTTCTATAATTTCTTCCTTATTTCGTGTTACGGTCCCATCTGGTCTCTTAACTGCAATTATTTGCTTTTTCCCTATCATGAACTGCTGTTTGGTTTTATTCAGGCTCTTGTTTTCCACGATTGTATTTCAAACAAGATTTTCGTACATCCTCTCTTATTCTCTTCCTTACGGTTTTATTTGGTTCTATTTACTCGATGCTCTTTATATAACTTTCCTCTTCTTTCATTTCCCTTCTTTTCTTCGTCAAGAGTTTAGTTTCTTCTGAGATTTTGCTCTCTTTCTTCTTTTTGATACCTGTTATTTCCTTGGCTGTTTCTCTTATTATCTCAGTCAGTATTTTATTTCTGCTATTGATGTCTTCTTCATCCTCTAACTCTTCCAAGGCACTGAATTTGTTTTTAAATTCTATCTCGAATGTTTGTGTTTTCCTAGATTTTCCAGATCTAAAACTGGCGGTTTTCATCTAATAAGCTTCTTCATCTCAAGTCTAGTATTTAGTTTCAGCTTGCATCTCACCATTCTATGATCACTCGAGATTTTGAAACTGTTCAGAACAGACACGTCTTGCAGAATTTCCCTGTTAATCGATAAAATGTAGTCTATTTCGTTTTTAGCCCCATTTGGATCTTTCCATGTCCCCTTCCTCTGGGGCGGCTTCTTGAAAAATGTATTGGAAATGTCTGTTGGCTTCTGAGAATTTCACTAACTTCTCTCCTCTCTTGTTTCTTTTGCCAAATCCAAAGTTTCCCACTTACGTGTCACTCCTCTGCTTAGTTCCACTTTCGCATTGAAGTCGCCCATTACAATTTTGTAATGTGATTTTCTACTATCCAAAATCTTCTGTATCCCCTCTTATAGGTCTTCGACTTCCTCCTCCGGATGTGACGTTGTTGGAGCATACACTTGTACGTATAATTTCCATACTGTGTCTCTTGTTTATCTTTATTAATACCCGTGCGATTCTATCTGAAAATCCTTCAATCTCTGTGATCCGTGACTTAACGTCTTTATTAATTATAAAACCAGCGCCTGCCGGTTTATCATTTTCTGATCCTTTGAGGTACAACATGTGTCCTGACGGTAATTCAAACTATTCTTGATTCTTCCTCCACACTTCTAAAAGTCCTATGATGTCCCACTTAATCCTCTTGAGTTCATTCTGCAATTATTCTAATTTGTCCTCTCCTGCAAGTGACTGACAGATGAGAGTCGACACGTATAGGTCCGTTCGAGTTGCCGTGTCGGAGACCTGGCAGTCTACAGTCCAAGCCCGGGCATTTTGACCCTCTGACTTCCTGCAGGACTGACCGCTGCCGTTGCCAGCTTTATTCCTTCTTCTGGGCAATGAGGTCTTCCGAGGCTGTTCCCTTACTTGCACCATCATGTGTAGAGAAAGGAGGGGTGCAGATATTTGACTCACCACGCTGTTTGCTAATGCGGGTTGGTGAGCAGCCCATCCATGTTCGTTTGCCAAGCAGTTACTTGGGTAGTATCTACTAACAGGTCCCACAACGTGAACGTATGGATTGGACATTAGGCGTCTACCACGGTCGGTTTCCTTAAGCCTTAGCAAGAAGAATTAAGGGGTCTCCTCCCAGTTAGTGGCAGAAGCCGTTTGCGGCGACAGTCCCGATTTGCCGGTCCTGTCCCGGTCTCCCGCTTATGTTCCTGTATACTAAGTTTAATCAAAATCGGTATCCCTCTCATTAGTGAGCGTTCTTTGTAAGACAGAAAGGAAAGCGCAATGTAGGGATGACTGCACTTGAAAAACCTGTTAGAACTTCCATTATTCATTCAATAACAAATAGACCTTATTCCAAATAAATAATAACAGCAATCATTTGAGCTTCTTATCTACTCTACTTTCTGTTTCTAATAATTATGTTGATCTTTCCCTCTCCTTTACTCAGCATTTCATCGCAGCATTTACAGGAATGTTCTGATGTTTGCGCAAGTTTTCTCATTACCCATCATATTACGTCAGCGCTAGTTTCGTTTTAACCTACTGACTGAGTTGAGTAACATTTGACTAACAAATGCAGCATTGGAAATCCCCACCCAATTCACGAATAAACACATGCTACGTAGTCGCATTAACACCAACACAAATGAACATACTGTACTGTATTTACTCTCACATACACAGCACTGAATCGATGTGGTGAGGGTGGAATAATAATCTTTGAAGGTGTGATCTACAAAACAGGATACGATAAGCTGTGCTTACTCATGAAACAAAACAAGAATAAAGACTGCACATCAAGCAGGTTTTGCGTACTGTAACGTACTTTTTTTTTCGTGTGAATCCTTTAATATAGTAAATATGAACGAAAACGGGGTATCAGTTCATTAAGGGGGCTGCGCTGGCTCAGTAGTAGAGCGCTCATCTCTGGTGCGTGGGGTCCACTGTTCTATCCCGGCACCGGCACCTCCTATGTGGGTTTTGTGGTGGACAAGCATCGTATATGTGGGTTTTCTCGGGGTTCTCCCGTTTCCTCCCACTTCCTTCATTCAACCAATTACCCCATCCATTCGGCCTGAGCCAAACTTGCCAAAATACCTTAAAAATAAAATTTAAGTTCAAAAAGGGAAGAACAAAGTGTTTTATTGGTGTCTAGTTAGGGAATCTCCCAGAATTGTGAGGTATGTGTACACCTCAAACAATTAAACCATTGTTCATTAGAAAGATACTGACCTGGGATTCAAAGACTGACAATTTTCACGTTCTTCTTGTACTACAGTAGAAGTAAATAATTTATCTCCTTTTGCTGTAAAATTTAAAAAAATGTTGATATGATATGAACACGTTACATGAAATTGGCGTCACTCACTCACTCTAAAGACGTCAAACATAGCTCATTTACATATATACAATATGTATATATTATATATTTCTGACCACAGTAGCACACAAACGTGTTTTGAACGTTGATTTTTATTTATTTCGTTGATTAACCGTTATTGGTTGAATTTTAAATCATATTTCAACAGACTTGATATTGTTGATTAGTTCCACGTGAATTCAACTGTTATTTTCAACTATGGTATAGATTTCCTTTCATAGGATTCTATCTAATGTAATGGAATAAAAGTTGTAATTAAAAGCTATTTGAATACCATTAGTTATTATTTTGTGTTTTCTTTTGCATTTATTTAAAAACAAATGTTGAATTTCAATCTATACTCCAACGAAAATTTGCTTTCGTTGATAAGACGTTCATGTGACGTGTTTTTCACTATTATATTGAACCATGCTCTAGATTACATTTCCAAGTTAATTGGATAAAAATTGTGCTTAAAAGCGAATAGAATAAAATTAACTACGTTTCTCATGTTCTCATTTGCATAATGAAAACAGATTGAATTTTAAGCTATATTTCAACGAACATTTTAATTTCGTTAATAAGGCGTTAATGTGGGGAGTTTTCAACATTCTTTTTCAAGTATGACATAGATTTAGCTTTATATGCGTTTTTCTAAGGCGACATGTTACACTTATTGAGAAATACAAATTTAATAGTACAGCGATGGTCAAAGTGTTAAAAGAAGAGAAAATGCACATAACAAAGAAGGAAATTATTCTTATTCTTACACGATGGTAAAAGGACGCGTCTGGATTTGTGCAAACTGCATTCAAGACTGCCTTTTACTACAGATAACGATCTTTTTAACAAAAGGGGAATAGTTTTTATTTATTTATTTGCATTGAAGGCCTATGGCCCATAATACATTTCTATAAAATTGTAACAAATACTAAAACTTTCTACCCAGTATGTTAAATACAAACGCATGGACATACTATTAGTGCAAACAATGCATTTTATTTATTTATTTATTACTTTCTTATGGTTGAGTAGAGGATAAATGGTTGTTATCAACGCTTTTAAAAGCTTCTTCTCTCAAGGAGAAGAAAACCTGCAGAAATCTGGCGAGGTCTATTAACTTCTGTATGTCGGTCTCAATAAGTATTTCGTCTAATTCCGTGTTTTACCTCATGTTTGTTATCCCCTTTCCACCATCAACCACGTTGTTCATGTAGCTCCTTACAATCAAATAGAATATGTTTTTCATTTTCGATTTCTCCACACAGACTGCACAAATAGTTCCCGTATTCATCTTTCACGCTTTTCCATTTATACCCGCCCATGCGAAACATTGCTATGGCGCGTCTTTGCCCCCTTCCTAACTCAAGATATTTTTCTTCCCCAACATTTGTTTTAATTTTCACGTAAGTTGCCAAAGACCGTTTAGTTACGCAATCGGTTTTCAGGTTTCCAACTGTGGTCAAGACTATTCTTTGTTGAATGACTTTAAATATATCTTTTGACTTTCCGTTTCTTACCTCCAGCAATTCGAGCATATTTATTTCCTGTAAGAGTCCCATTATTCCTGTGATCCACGAGTTAATTAGTACTTCTCTGTTTCATTTGGTAATCAAGACACCGTTTTTGAATTTCGAGCTGAACCGAGCGGGACTATGTCAGAACGTCCACTGGTCAGATCGCCCACTTCTGAAAATGGTCAGAACGCCCACAGAAATGGTCAGATCGCCCACCAAAATGGCAAAACACGCAAATTCAGAAATAGTCAGAGCGCCCACCGGTCAGAATGTCCACTCGTAAAAATGGTAACAACGTTCACCAAAATGGTCAGAACGCCCACCGAAACGATCAGAACGCCCACCCTTGAAAGCGGTCAAAACGCCCACCCTTGAAAACGGTCAGAACGCCCACCAAAATGATGAGGATCCCCACAGGTTAGAAAATACAAACCCTACCAAGGTACAGGTTAATACTTTTTTTTTTAGTTTAATACTTATATTAAATCGATATTGAACAAACATAATGGAAAAAACTTGGGGAAACGTTCACAAAGTCTACCAGTCAGAACGCCCACACTTAAACAAATGATTTGGAGTCCAGTCGGAGACTGTGCACATAAGCTACCACCAGGCTACAGCAGCGAGTATACTATTTATATGATAATGTTGCGTTCGCGTGTGTTTCTTTTCCTAAGTATAATTATATGCTATGTGTTATTATGTTGTTATATTATGTGTACTGATAATAATAGCTTGGTATGTATATTTATGTTTGAGTGAAAGGAAAGTATACCGACCTTAACCCCGCCATAGTAAATAAGGCGAAATAAATGGAAATACCTGAACAAATGTGGCTATCTGAACAAACATAGACACAGCGGTGAAATTTCATTCTGAAAACTGTAAAATTATTTTGTACATTTCAAAAATACCCTATTATTATATTTGTATTTCTCAATAAGTGTAATATATCGCCTTAGAAAAACGCATCAAAGCGAAATCTATATCATAGTAGAAAAGAAAAATTGAAAACACGTCACATTAAAGCAATATGAACGAAATAAAATATTCGTTGAAATATAATTTAAAATTCAAGCTGTTTTTAACGTGCAAATGAAAACATGATAAATGTAGTTAATTTCATTATATTATCTTTTAAGTACAATTTTAATTTAATTAACTTGGAAAGGCACATATGAAGCGTAATTTAAGGAACCATTTTCATATTCAGTCGTGTTCTATCCACAGCTGGATAAAGGCATCCCCCTTTTATTTCCACATATCTCGCTCAGCTGCAATCCTCATCAATGTAGCTCCTGAAAAACGTTTAATTTCATTTACCCATCTTGCATTTGGACGTCATCCCGGTCTTCTCTCTCTCTCTCTAGGAATCCAATGTAATACCATAGTTGTTCCTATCATGCATCTCATCATAACTCCTTGTGTGAGTCTTTATCTTTGAATGCAATGTTTTACAGCCGTACATCATCACAGGTAAGAGACATTGATTATAAACTTTACTCTTGAGACACATTGGTAGTTTGCTTTTGAAAAAAGGTGATCTTCCAAGCGAGCTCCATGCCATTTTGCATTTTCTATTTATTTCATCCGTCAACTTAGCATACGTTGATTTGAGCTGCTCTGGGTAAACATACTCATCACCTATGCCTATTGTCTCTCCGTGAATCAATATTTCCTTCCTTGCAGTATGTTGATTATACATTACTTTTGTTTAACCTAAATTCATTTTAAGACTTATTTTCGAATTTCGGTGGGCATTGTGACCATTTTTAGAAGTGGGCGTTCTGACCGGTGGGCGCTCTGACCATTTCTGAATTTGCGTGTTTTGCCGTTTCGATGGGCGATCTGACCATTTCTGTGGGCGTTCTGACCATTTCAGAAGTGGGCGATCTGACCAGTGGGCGTTCTGACATAGATCCAACCGAGCTAGGTACGCTCTACGATTGTGTTTTGTTATTATCGAACGAAAAGTAAAAGCAGGTTGAAATTGATTACAATAAATATGGCGGATGTTTTGTTAGTAACATGTTTATCCTTATTCGTACTTGCCACTTAAAAATTTAATGATCGAATACTTTGTAGTTATATAATCTAAGTGGAAATAATAGTAGTAATGGGTCCCGTAGTAATAGTAAAACTGATAATTTATTGTAAAACAATAAAAAATGTAATGTGCAAATGCAATGCCTATTAAACCTATACTTCGTTTAAAGGAATCAACGTAGTAATATTAAATAAAATGTTTTCATATTTTATAGCGGGTAAATCGTTATGGGACCCATATCTCTTCCATCTTAGAATAATAAATCCAATTTCCGGACGATTACTATGCTGATACAAAATCCTGATAAGTTTAACCGCAGTATATCTTCAAGCTAAAGATTCAGAACTGGATTGAAGGTGTTGATGGCTTGGCCCATAATGTGTATAACATTACGAAAATGAAAATGTCTTTATACAAGGGTTAAATGATATTAAATAGATAACTGTTTAATACCATTAAACCCTTGTTTCAAGAGTAATTTTGTTTTGTCATTCCTACTTGGTATGGTACTAGTCTAACGTGGAAAGAAATAAACTCTGAGGAAACCAACAATTTTTGATCATGAACGGATATAGTCTAAAGTTTCAAGTTCTCCTATAATAGGGTCTATAAATTCGGATTAGCTTTATTTTATGGCCACCAAGAAAGCTAAAATTTACAGGAGAATTACAATGACTATTTTGCAGCTTCCGTGTTGGAACGAGTATATACAGTGAGTGTTGAAACGACATGAAAAAAATAATCTAACCTCATCTTAACTAACACGCTTTCTGGACGTTGTTTCCGTGATTTTACTAGCAAAATACGTGACATTCCAAACGAAGTACCGAGAGTGGACTTTACTTTATGTCCACCAGCTATTGAGCCTTGTGAAAGCTGTATACTACTCTTTCACTTGCAATAACTATCACATACACTCCTATAAATACCTAGCGACAGCCAGCAATCCAAAGTGTGTTACGAAAAGCCATGTATCATAATTATTTAATTAAAGGTTAAGCTTTACTTATGGCCGCCAAAAAGATAAAATTTACTGGGTAGATGAAATATTTACGAACTCTGTGGAAGTGTTGATTATAACTGTATATATTCTAGTTTTGCTTTAAATCAATTCTAGACGTGTTTATAATATAATAAGTTTCGAATTATGGAAGCGCGAAATAATAGCGTAAAAGCAAAAAGTACGTGGGCTTATTTTGTAGCTTCAGCGTTGGGGCGAGCATATGGAACTGAGAGTTAAAAGTCATGTAAATCGCGTAAAAAAGAATATAACCTGACTGTAGCTAACCTGTTCTTTCTGACTCGGCATTGTGCAGTTAATTTTGTAGGAAAACACGTGTTTCATAACACGAAGTGATGACGCTATTAGTAATCATCCTGCTACCATGTTTTTTATCTGTTTATTAAGTCGAATGCGCATTTAAAGAAATAATTTCGTAACGTTTTCTAGATTGCTGGCATCTGCGTTTTTTAGGCTTCTCATTAGAAACTAGAGACCTCGGGGTGGCCGGGAAGCTATAGCGCTCGCTTTCTGTGCGCGTGGTCACAGGTTCAAATACCGTTGGGATACATTCAACACAGTCGTTCGGTGCCAACTTTACCAAAGAGTGTAGGTTCCATTGTTAGAAGCTCACAATCTCGTTTAGGACGTTAATAGCAATTCACACATTAATAATAAACTACTATGTTCCCATTTAAAGCGCGAGAAAATAGCTATGTAAAAATCTTTTAAAATTAAATTCTGTATATTTGAAACCGACAATATTCTTCATCCCCATCCCAATAAAATCAAACAGAAACACGTATCAACTGGAGCATATCTCCTCAACTATAACTGCTAAATTAAGAAGAACTTACTTATCTGGACTAATTAAACTAAGTGTGTAGACGTTAAAGTATATTAGTACCAGTAAAACACATGCAGGTTAATTGCCACATATATTGAACACATAAGCTTGTCAATGCTAACATCTCATAAGAAATAGTAAACCAATTCAGTACACATCAACCACATATAATAAAGAACCTTCGCATGCAAATACACCATAATATCATAGCATGCAATACTAATCGTATACCTCTAGTTAAACTAACTATATATATATATATATATATATATATATATGTGTGTGTGTGTGTGTGTGTGTGTGTGTTTAGGTGTGTGTGTAGGTGTGTGTGTCCGCCACTATAAACCAGAATCACATATTGATTAAACCAACAATCTAAGTAGTCATCTTATAAACAAGAGGAAGAAGGTAGAAGTACCCAAGGATGTTATATATAGAAGGATATGGTATAAGCTATCTGTACTGTAATACAAGATTGAAGCCAAGAAACAAATGAACGCGCTTGGTAGTTCATGGCAACGGGTATTATCCGCCATATTTGTTTCCCACTTGCAAATACTAATTTTAAATTTAACAATATTTGATTTTTTTCATTATTAAATAGAATTATGGTGAAATGCGTTGCAACTGGCTGCATAAATTATAGCAGCAAAAGGCAGGAAGGTATCACATTTCATAGGTAAAATATATCATTTTATTTTTAGGATAGTTATGTGATGATTATAACCTATTAGTTTCTGCAATCAGCGTATTTTAGTAAATGAATCAACGACTTAACGTTTACTTTCTGAACGATATATTAAAAATCAGGCTAGAAGTTTTGGTAATCAACAGATTATTTAGATCTAATTAAGATAATATATTTAACGTACTTTAGCTTACGTTGGGCGTGATTTTTCCGAACGAAATAATTCGCACGCTCATGAATCGAAATCATATTAATGCTACGTCATGGCGACAGGTGTATTTCCATATGATATCACCAGTGCTATTTTTTTGCCACAAAAATCACTGTCGAGTGAACGATAGCAAATGAAGACGTGTTAGATGAAGCCAGATTAGCCTTTTTTTTTCATTATACGTTACGAAGAAACATCATCTATGACTGCTCCATTTATGGTTCGGCATCTCTTTAGTATACGTCGGGTGTTCTATTTGGAACCATAAATGGAGCCGTCACAGGTGCTGTCTATTAAAGGTAATTTGCATCGTGTAAAATAAAAAAAAATCGAACCTGGCTTTGTGTAACCCGTCGTCGTTCGCTATCACTCACTAGACATATTGCCAGTGATTCTTGTTGCAAAATAGCAGTGGTGATATGGGAAATGAACAAGTCACTGACGTAAAATTACCGTGATTCTGATTCATGAACCTGTAACTTATTTCGTCGAAAAACTCATGCCCGACGTAAGCTATAGTATATCTGTGGTTCAAAATGGGACGTTCGACGTATACTAAAGGAATACCTAGCAAGGAATAAATGATACCATCATGGTAGAATAATATTTTGTGGGAATCCTGACAGAAAGTAACATATGAAATGTATTTTGGATTTCTTTAATATATGCCGAACGTTATTTACAAAGCCGAACAAATAACTTGAGCTAACTTCTGTTCTCTATGTATATGTCACTATAGAATATTACTGAAATCAACCTATTATTTAAACTGAGGGTCGATTGCAAAGATGTAGACTTAGGTTAGACCACGGTTTAAGCTAAGTTGGTGCATTTGAAAATTGATGTTTAAGCCTAGGCCTAACTTAAACTAAGATTAAACTCCATCTTTACAATCGGCCCTGAAATTGGGTTAAGTAAAGAAGTTCTTGATGCCAAGCTTAAATAGTTCATCATTTTACAGTATTGTAGACTGCGCCATAACAATGTACTAGACTGTAAATATGCTATAAAAAGAATGTAGCGAAACTACTCTTTGAACATGATGGACTTTAGATACTGCCCCGAAGACCAAAGTAATAAATAGTACATATTTAGCTAACCCTAACACTAATTTTACCTAACCTAATGTACTGTGCCTGATCTTAAGAAATATCCAGAGTTAAATCCTGTACACCAGGGGTCTCCAACCTACGGCACGCGGGCCTGATCCGGCCCTCATAGCGGTTTTGATTCGCACCGAAACAAATCCAAAACTACAAATGCAACTTGAAAAATGTTAAAGTATTAAAATTACTACAGTAGTTTCGAGTTTATCATTTATAATACGGCCCTAGCTCTCTTCTTGCTTAGAATTCGGCTTGCTTACGAAAAAAAGAACCTGCTGTAGACTAATAAGAAATACCGTTATTCAGAGAATCCCAGTCATATACGCAAAGATTTCGGGAGATGATTTGTGACAAAAATTAGAATAAAAGCTTCTATAAAAATGGGTCCGATTTCGGTTAGTTATGATCGATCACAGATAACGTAGTATATTCTTTTTTAGATGATTCGGCTTAGACTAAAGCGAATGATAGAATAGACAAGATTATAGCAAATTGTAGTACAATTGATATATCGCTTTTTAATTAGCATATCTTGAAGCATAATTGTGAAAGTCAATGTTTATAATAATATCACTTGAATAAAGGAAAACACCACTTTCTGTCTAGGCTGAGTTTATTTAATAACAAAATGAAATTAATATGTAACAGTTTCAGAAGTATACCCCTTTCATCTTCAGACTACACTCTACAACTCTGCAGTAGAGTTTAGTCTGAAGAAGGAACTGGTATACTTCTGAAACTGTTACATTTTAATTTCGTTTTGTTATTAAATAAACTCAGCCTAGACAGAAAGTTGTGTTTTTCTTTATTCAAGGTGGATACAAGACCATATTGTTGTAATATCCATAAAATCTCTTGTATATTTTTTGTGGCTAATATACGCACATATTATATTTATAGAATTCCAAAAAGAAAGGTACTACGCGAGGCTTGGATCAGAGCTATTCGTCGACATAATTGGAATCCAAGTGCACATAGTAGTGTATGTTCTCAGCATTTTCGGAAAAAAGATATAGACAGGACATCTTTATCATGTATCAGATTGCGGGAGAACGCCGTACCATCTATTTTTCCTGGTTTCCTTAAGTATATGGGAAAGGTGAATAATTTATACGTATATGAATATTCGTGTGAATCAATTCAGTAAAGCCGAAAGCTAAATAATTTAGTGTATAGAAACTTAATCTTTCGTTTAAAATATCTGTAGTAGTGCTGAGACAATTAAAGTAAACTTGTATCTTTAAATTCCTTGCTGTAAATTGTTCATGTTTTTGATTAAAGAATGTAAAGTAACTGATCTTATGTCAGTTTAGGAAATGATGCATAAACTAGGTAAGAGCAATAGTATCAAGAGCTAACCTTGTATATCGCTTGTACCATTACGTATAATTCATTTTCTATGGCCCCCTGCATGTGCATTGTAAAGACACTTGATGTAGGGTGATTAGGCTTAGGGACTGAAGATATAATTTAGTACTAAAGATTTATATTTGCCCTGATTACAGGTACCGTAGTATTGACTCCTAACATTAATAAGGCAAAGAATCAGTATATTTTTTACGGCTTGGCTTCAGGTAGTCCCCTGAATCATTCAACCAGTCACAATATGCTATGAAGTTTAAGTTTACACCAAATCCTTATGAAAACTGGTTGAATCACAAGTTCGTCATCCATGAAACTTGTTTACAATATCAAAAGGGTCTAGTTAGCTTCATACAAGTGGTCTTTACATTGTCATTTTTTAGGCACTTGGTAGCGAACAAATAGAAAAAGGGATCTTAT